>WBZZ01002130.1:120000-160000 GCA_019918135.1 Paulinella micropora
TTTGGGGTGTACACTCAAACTCTGATTTGGGAACGTACATATGGCCCACGATGTGAGGGTTACCTCCAGTACACAAACCCAAGAGCAACGGCCAGATTCCTCGCAACTGGTCAGGAGGCAGTCGATGTAACAAAAATGAAGACCAATCTGGGTTCGAAAAACTCGAGTGGCATATTTCATTTTTTTACAATGGAAATAAAGGCCTTGGAGGAGGGGAAGGCAGAGATGGAAAAAAGCATTAAGGCAGCAGGAGAAACTCATCCTGTGATTGATGAGTTAGAGAAGACTGACAGAGTTCTGACCAAGATCAGACTGTTGATGGGTGCGTTACTGCACAAGGAGGCACGGAAGAGATGGATTCCTACCAAGGATCACTCTGTCCTTAAATCACTTAGTAACGCACCACCGGTCGCCAACAAAGCAGGTGTTGACCAATATGTGGAGAAATATAATTTTCTCAGATCTGCTTCTGAATTGGTGGCCTTTATCACTCATGCTCAAAAGCTGGTGATATCTGAGAAGAAGAAGGCGAAAGAGAATGAGGAGTTCGAGAAGACGATGAGACTGGAAAGAATGAAAGCAAAAGTGAGTGGTGCAAAGGCACACCCTCCGACATATTTGACCCCACCAGCTCCTGCCCCACCAGCCCCTGCACCCTCGGGCTCAACTACGGTGGTGGTCACAAACACGGAGAAGAAGGACAGACAGAACATCATAAATGCCTTCAAGGGGAAGAAAGGAGGAGTGGCAAGTCTCATGCTATATGCCAAGACGAGCTCAGACAAAGACTCTGATGCTTCGCTTTTGAGCAAGCTCAAAGAGATCAATGCCTGCATGAAGGCTTTTCCTTGCGACGAAACGCAGGAATACGAGGCCCTTGTTATTGTTTTTGACCAATCTCTAGTCTCGGAGGGATTTGATCTGACACAGTACAAGTTTTTGAGAAAGAAGGAGGAGATTAAGAGAAACAATGCAACAGGCCTAGACGCTCAGTGTGAACTGGCGGTGGCCACACTCATTTCATATTTTCAATCTCATGGATACCAGCATCTCTGCACTGGTACTCTCATAGGATTTGAAATCTTTGAGACAGTGGCGATGAGTTTGAGGAGTGCTGTTGGCTTGGCGGCGACCCTTACGGAGGTAGTTTCCTCCTATGGGCTATTCTATGGCCGCAAGTCGATCATCCTCTATTTCTTTTCGGCGTTACACACAGTTAACCCGAGTAAGCTTACTCAGCTCATACAACAATGCTCGACGTTTAGCTCAGTGAAGTCCAAGAACTTCCTCGAGACACACGTGTTCGAAAATACGGTTCAAAGCGTTGCTCCGTCAGCACTGTTTCAAGAAGTGATGAGTGCATGCTCAAACATGGACTCGCTCACGGAGGCACATACGGCACAGGCAGGCGGTGTACCTCTTGGCGCACAACCCACGTACACAAACAGAGTTGCCGGTTGGAAGAGACAGAGAGAGCCAGACCTGAAGACCGCATGTTGGAGGTGGTTCGCGGGCTTGCAGTGTAAGGCACAGATGGAGAACAGAGACTGCTCTTTCAATCATGATAGGCAGAACCCAACAGCAAGGGCAAATTTTCTGAGCAAGACGGAAGGCAAGGAACCGGGCCTTTTCAATATGCTTCAGATTGCCGCTGTGAACGAAGGTTGGTATGCCAATATGTGTGATGATGAGGAGTTACGAGAGGCGATCATTACCTACATAAAGAGGATGAAGGAGAAGAAGGAGGAAAGGGAGAGACAAAAGAACTTAAAGGCCTCTCAAAGAGGACGAGAAGGAGGAGCAGGAGCAGGAGGACGAGGAGCAGGAGCAGGAGGACGAGGAGGAGGAGGAGGAGGACGAGGACGAGGAACATGGAGAGGAGCCTCGAGGTGGCAGGGAACCCCTCAGAGAGGAAGAGGAGGAGGTCGGGGATATACCCCTTATGGAGGGAGAGCTGTTCGAGCTCCAGCCCCCCCACCCAGAGGAGGAGGAGGCTCGTGGGCAAGCTCCAACCCAAATTTCGGTCGAGCTCAGGCCTGCAACACTGCCTCGGAGACCGATACGTCATCCTACCCGGACACTACTCAAGGTAATCGTTTCGAGGTGGTGGAATGACTGGAGGGGGAAGAAGAGAGGAAGGAGAAGACTGTGAAGTTTAACCCTAAAGTCACAGTGCTTTTTAATGCTGTTGTGCAGACTGGGCCAACGCTTCCTCTATGTGAAAACAAAGATGTGGGTACACAGAGACTGCAGCCCCAAGGTAGTCTCATACCCGTTCATACAGCACGGTTACCAATGATAACTGATGCAAATAGGAAGGCGAGACTTGCGATGGAGGCGAGGAGGCCAATGGCAGACGTATCGCCTCGGCCAAGCAAACAACCACGAACAGACTCAATGTCTACGGTCGCGGCGGGTGGCGAGCAAAAAGACAATGTGTGTACTCAAGTACCACAAGACAATGTCGCTCAAATAGTAAACGCACCAGTACCGCAGAATAATAAAAATGTTAATGAGGTGAAGCAGGAGGAGAAGAAGGAGGAGTTGAAAAACTTAGAGACAAGACTCCAAAATTTGGAACGTAAAGTTCTTGTTCTCGCAGCCAATATACACAGGCCCGATGCTCTGTGTTATACGGAACTTTATTGTGAAACATTGAAGACAATATTAAAAGTTGGTAATGATACGATGGCGAATATTAATATTGTCGGCAGGAAGTTTTTTAATCGATACCGGGACTGGGTGGACGGAAATATGAAAAAGTCAACGGGCACTCTCAAAGGAGTGAGCAGCCGGACGGATATCACGGGAATCATCACACTGACCTTTAAATTGAAATCCGCACGAGTATACCGTATGGACCTCTATGTCGTCCCCGGTTACCACGGGTCAATATTACTATCGTATGACCAATTGGCTACGATGGGGGCTGTGATTGATTGCGCCGCACGGCGAGTGATATATGGAGTAAAAAGAGGAGAAGAGAACGATATTGATCCCTTCAACGCTACTGACTCTTATGAGGCTTATGAGCTGAGTCTAGCGACGGATCACAAAAAGATGGCCATCGCACATGAGGCACTTGAGGTGTACGTTCACCCCCATGTCGTAAGACCGGATGAACTGTCCTGGACCGACAATTGGGAATCCCAAGTGTGCACTGTCACAGTTCCGACATGCCATTGGGACAAAAAGTCTATTGATGACTTAATCGAGAAGCGAAAGGAGGAGATTATATGTGTCGCACAAAGAAGCCCGTCATTGGCGAGATTCGCGGAAGGAGTAGGAACAGATGTCCATATTACTAACGGATACTGTTTCCATGCGAAAGTAGGAGAAGAAAAAAGGGAGGCGTTTGTACCAAGGAGAACGGGGCGAATCCCGGATACTCCACCAGAAACTATTAAAAGTTTTATTACTGATTTCTGGGGTGACGAGCCCACGTGGCCGCGTTCACTGTCTGAAGTGAAGAAATGCTTACGGACTTTATTCGAAAATAATAAGCCGTATACTATTATCCTGCCATATAATGAGAAGGCGATATGGGCGCAGGAAATAAGGGACCGGCTTATTGATCATCCTATACCGGTACCCTCTCGCAAGCAACAGCTAGTGGTGGCTTGTCGAATGGGAACTCGTGAGCAGAGCAGTGCATACAAGCGGAAGCTCAGAGACCTCGACAAGTTGAAATTGATACCGCAAGCATTCACATGCTTTGATGGTTTTTACACCCGTAAAGCTCCTTTGCAATACGCGAGACTCATTGACATGCTGGTGGAGCTCGGTAAAGATGATGAGCCGGACACGGTCACGTATGAAAAGACGGGCCTAGATGATGTCTCGGAAGAGGACTTAGGCTTGGAGGAGGACAGAGAACCCCTCAAGCAGCATAAGCAGATGTCTGATGAAGATTTTCAAGAGGCGGCGCGGAAAATATTGGAAGAAGGAGTAGGCACGGAGAAGGAGAAGAAGCTTTTAAAAGCCAAATAAGAGGCGAACAAGGAAATTTTTGACCCTCCACATGCAGGTGGTGTCAAGCCTGAAGATTTCACTGCGGTTATTTACAAAATACCGGGTGCGGAGCCGTCACCGGCACCACGAAGGGCGAATTTGAGTATACATGAGGCGAAGATAGCGGAGGAGCTAGCAAGACAGCTGCTCAATGAGGACTTTATTGAGAGATCAACATCCTCAATAGTCTCACAACCGAGAATAGTGCCGAAGCCAGGAGGAGAATGGCGCCTGACAGTTAACTATGCTCGTGTTAACAAGGTGCTGGAGGAAGAGAGAAATCCTCTCCCGACATTAGAAGAAGGAAGGAGAGTACTGCGGAATGCAAAATTCTATTCGGTCATTGACCTTAAGAATGGCTTCTGGCAGATACCACTGGAGGAAAAGTCCAGATGGCTGACGGCGTTTGTGGTGGGTATGGAAATATACCAATGGAAAGTGCTTCCGATGGGCCTCAAGCAAGCCCCAGGACTTTTCCAGAAGGCGATGCAGAAGATGTTGAGCAGTCAGTACGATGATTTGTCTGACGGTGGCTTTATGAGAAGGCGGGGACAGAAGGCGGGAGAATATGCATTTTGCTATATCGATGACATTATCGTATACTCTAACACAATGGAGGAGCATATCGATCATTTGTCCGATATATTCAGGCGCATCGGAGCTTTTGGCCTGAAGTGCAATCTAAAGAAGTGTCAACTTGCCAAGACGAGTGTGACATACTTAGGGTACGAGATCTCCCATAATCGAGTCTCGATATCCAAAGAGAAGAGGGAGGAGATTATGAATCGACCGATACCGAAGAACCGCACTGAATTGCACTCATTCCTTGCGATGGCGCAATACTATAGCCAGTTTATACCCGATTGGGATTCAACACGGGCTAAAGTGGAGAAAATGATAGATTTTGGAGACTTTGAGAAGTGGGACGAAGAGGCTTTGCAAGCGTTTCATGCGCTCAAAGATCTCATTTACAAAGACCCGAAAGACGGAGGACTGGTGTTAACGATGCCCGACTTTACGAAACAATTCGTAGTCGATACAGACGCATCTAAGTTTGCGATTGGGGCTGTATTACAACAAGAGGATGAGGAGAAGAAATTACGCCCAATCATGTTTATTAGTAGGAAGTTGTGTGCGGCGGAGAGAAACTATTGCACAAGGCAAAGAGAGGCGTTGGCGGTAGTATGGGCCCTCAAGAGGCTCAGAGAGTATTTGTGGGGAGGACCTCAATTTACTGTCAGAACTGATCATCATAACCTGTTATGGTTGATGAATCATGAACAGACGGGACGGCTGGCGCGGTGGCAAGCGTTCTTGTCTTGTTTCGATTTTACAATGGTCCATCTACCGGGAAAGCGAAATGTGGTCGCTGATAGCCTCTCTAGGCTAGAGTTTAACTCAGAAGTATCGGCGTTGGTGTCCACGGTGGAGATGGAAGACTTGTCCACTGACAAGGTGTATGAGGTCAGCCACATTGAGGCGATGGAGATGGCGAGTGGAGTCCGATATGACCGCACAGGTCTACGGTACAGTCCACAAGGCCCGGATCACGGGATATGTTGTGAGCTACATACCCAGGAGGACGCTGAGTGGTCCTATGAGGTATATGAGAATGCGAAGGCGAACATAAGAGAGGAAGAGGAGACGCAGGAAGTTTATGCGGAGCCTCCTCAAGAGCGGAGAAGTGACCTAGACGATGACCCGGAAAGAATCGGGGTACGGCTAGAAGACGGTACTATCCATATAGCCTCGCCTACCGCATGGAGGCAACAACAGGCTCAAGATCCGGAGTTTAAAGAACTGATACAGTTATATCAGAACCCGGATGAGCTACGGATGACGAAAGCGATCAAAGATCAGATGAAGGAGATGGGATGGAGAGATGGTCTACTGTGGTACAAGGGCCTTCACGGTCGCTATGCGTCACAGCCGGACAAATGGACCCTTTGGGTACCGGAGAGTCTGAGACGATTTATATTTGTCGCAGCCCACAATTGCCCACTTTTGGCGCATCCGGGTCGACAACGAACTCATATGTTCGTAGCGAGGCGATTCTGGTGGAAGAAGATGAAGGAGGAGATAGATCAGGCGGTGGATGCATGCATCCCGTGCAAGATAAACAAAACACCACTGAAGGCAAATTTCGGCCTGATTGGCGAATTTCCTCTTCATGCGGCGATGTTTGAGTTTATACACATTGATCATGTGGGACCTTTCCCAGAATCGAAGGATGGTTACAAATACCTCCTTACGGCTATTGACAGAGCCACCAACTATGTGTGGATCATCCCTGTCAAAGACGTTACCGGCAAGACGACGGCCGAGGCGCTGATCGATAGGATCATCTCACAGATCGGAGTACCAAGAAAGATATGTTCTGATCGAGGCTCGGACTTTAATAACGAGGTCATCGACAAACTATCTAAGTATTACGGGATGAAATGGCAATATGTTACTGCCTATAACCCGCGAGCAAATGGGAAAATCGAGCGGGTACACAGACCCCTCAAAGCCTCGCTAAAGATGTATTGCACGAAGAAGGAGAATCAAAGAGCATGGGTCGAGGCAGCACCATCATTTGCGTTTGCAATGAACTGTCTACCCTCTACGGCGTTAGGAGGCTCGAAGAGCTCAATCTCGCCATATCAGTTAGTATATGGGCGTGAGCCTGATATCCCGACTTCGCTCCTTCACCCAAAAGACACTTGGGCGGATGCGGATGAGTTGTTTGGGATGAGACTTAGAGTGAAGATGGAGGCGGAACAAATAGTCAGGGCTCATAGAGAGGCGGAGCGCCGAAAGACTGATGCTGAAGGGGTGCGACAAGCGCACTTGGATCAGATCAAGTTCCAGGTCGGGGATATTGTACTATTGTACCATCCTCAAGTCCCGAAGGGAGTCAGCTCTAAGCTGTTCACTCACTGGAAAGGACCTTATCAGATTATGGAACAGACGGGACCTCTGAATTACAAGATCAGGGGTAGAGGGAAGGTGCAAATTGTGAATGTAAGAAGGCTGATTAAGTATGATCCCTTCTTACTGGAAGATGAATCCGTTGAGGAGGCGTTAAAACGGATGAAGGATGATTTCAAAGAGGTGCCGCCCATCCACAAGGAGGCTGGCATAGACCAAGACGATGCTTATCGGGCACCGATAGCTGAGAAGGAGGAGAGTGAGGTGGACAGCAAGGAGAAGACTGACCGCATAAGCGCGGTGGGGACTCAGTCCAAGTCTCCGCGAGAGCATAGCGGAAAGAAGGAGAAGATCACAGAGGCGCAGCTAAGGAGAGCGCGGAATGATCTTATCAACGACCAACCGAGGAAGGCGATGAGGTCGATGAGATCAAAGGACGTCCACCAGGAGGAGGAGGGGACGGACACTGACCCAAACGCGGGCAACGTTGAGATTGTCCATGAGCGATGGAAGGAAGGCGATGCGATAGCAACCATCGCATGGGTGAAAAATGTTTTCTATCTGATGAGACCAGCGGAACAACATGTCGCTGATGACACTCTCTCAGACTTATACTTGATGCGGGTCGTGGCGGTCCCACGACAGATGCGTGTCACACGGACACTCAAAATATCATCAGCCGCAAAGATAGTACAACCGATACTCCAGTTCTGGAGAAGTATGGACCCGGTTGAGGTTCCAAAGGCAAGACATTATCTGCCAGTATATAAAGACGCAAAAAGTCTCGAGACATGGGATGATACAATTACTCCCAGAGACAAGGATTACACTGCGTGGACCATTCAGACACTGCCAAGAGGAGTGCTTGATGTCCCTTTTGAATTATCGTTGGGCGGAATCCCTAATAAGATCTGGGACATTCTCGAACAGTCAAAGTTCGATCTGACTTTTGTTGGTGGTCCTCCACCAGGCAAAGAAATCCGCGCCAGACGACGAAGGCAGTGACAAAGAAACTATTTTTCTTTATGCGTCTCAAATAAACTGATTGATTGCCCACGGCGTATCATGATTTGATCATGCATCATCAGTTATCAATATGAATATTAAAAAGACTCAGTGATATAACTTGGCATTCGATCGCAACATACGAGTGCGAAAGGTCGATCGACGATGATACTACACCGTATACGGGGATCGCTAGTGTATTGAGCGATGGTGTTCCCGGGTATGACCCTTTCCAAGTCCTGGGATGATGTTCTCGAAAATGAAATGTTCTCTGAAACTTTCATTAAATTATTTTTTACGATAGATTATATATTGTCATACCTGAGCACGGTCAATCTCTACTTGTGTCGGTATATCGCAGGGTCGGGTACATACACCTCGACTTCGGATATAGCTATTAGGACTGGCCCCCTAATACTATATCATAGGATATCCGCCTTATACAAGGGTATGTCATTAAAAAAGACAATGTACTTACGATCTCCCTGTGAATAATAATAATAATAATGATAATGATAAGAAGAAGAAGGAGATCAAAGGGGGAATCGTACTACAGCACCACGTTGCTTGTATTTTTTATTAATTGTACGTTTGTTCTTGACATACTGCCGAAAAAAAAAAAAAAAAAAATTGAGGGGAAGGAGTTCAAAATTTACAAGAAAGGCTAGAGAATCCGCTTTGACGTGCCGTATGAGGATATATTTATCGTCTTTTAGCGTCTATCCGTGGGTCGATGCGCTGTGTGGCATGACTCCATAGCGCATACTATTTGCAGAAAGAAATCAGAAGGTGTATGACGAAAATGCTATTTCCGTCATAAAATCGGGAGGGGTACTGTAGGCATCACCCCGGATAGCCGGTAAAAATACCTTTTCCTGTGACAGGTGCACCAGCTTGTTTTCAGTATTATTTGTCCGGATTTGTAACGGGAACAGCTACTCTGACACTTAGTCGTACCTCAACTGTAGAGGGGCAGACCAAGCATAAGAGTCAAGTAACGACAAGCCGGACAACACTTGATGCCACTATGTAATGTACGGGCCGGCCGACAATCCCTTTGCCCCCTTGGGGGAAGCCGATGTAAGCAGTCGACCCCCACGCCGAAGACTGACTCCTCATTCGAAGGCGCCCTCGACCGACCGATACATGACATGAAGCATCCCGGCTGTCGAATAAGTAAAAATAATTGGTCCACGTCCAGTGCGAGTCTCCCATGAGAACTCGTGCCCCCGAGCCTAGCTCTTTCACCTCAGGCATTAAAAGAAATGCCCCGTCTTGATCTCCCCTTTCCCGTAGAAAAATCAAAGTAGCCAATGATCCGTAAGCGACATCAGACTTCGTAGCTTCACGTTTTGACTTGTTTCCGAGGTCGTCCTCGACCCCTGTGCTCTACTGCTTCCGACTGCGTCTCTTTAGCCCTTCTCTTCTTCGCCGCCACTTCTTTCTCACATCTTGGTGCACCTATCAACAAAAATGATATGCCCGCACTTTGGACTTCGTCCCAAATACGAAGCGGAATCCTCCTTTTCTCTGTTAACTCGAACGGCATATCCAACACCACCCTTGGCATCATTTGCACCGTCCATGGTGTAAAATCCTCATCGTCCTTCTCGATGGACGCATCCCACTGCTCCAAATCTTTGCCGTCTCGAAATACTGGCGCAAAGATTCTTTCCCGCGTCATATCAATAACACTCTTGCTCCTCCAAAACTGCATTGTCGGAGCAAGTCCCAACGCAGCCCGTACCCGCGTTCTAGGCTGTACATACGTAACCTGCATTAAAAAGAAATAATCAAAGTCCTTATCCATGACCGTATCCTCGTGCGGTCGACATAGATAGAACTTATCAACCTGCCAGTCGATCTTAGCCACTTCCTTACCGGCTATCCACGGTTTCTTCCATACCGTGCCTTTCCGATCCGACATTTCCGATGACTTCGGAATTTCCCTCCCATCTTTGACGTCTACCTTGACGTCCGAAGCCGAACGATCCTGTTGTCCAGCATTCCTGGCCTCAGCCTTTTCTTCCTTCTGTTGCTTTCGCAACGCCTCCTCACGCTCCTTGCGCGTAAGCAATGCTGGCGGCTGTCTAAACGCTGGTGCAATACGCCTCAGCGCTTGTTCCTCATTCTCGCCCTCCAGCAAATAAGGATTGAACTTCGCCAACCGACGAACATGAACAATCTGTTCCCTTCCACGTGCCCCCGTAGGTGCAATCTTGTAATTGTACGCACCCGTCTGACGTAGTATCTTAAATGGCCCATGCCACTTATTGTAAAACTTAATCGATACCCCTTTCGGTACCGTCGGTACATACAGCAACACTGTATCACCTTCCTTGTACTCCACATGAGAGTACTTGCCCATTTCCTGTTCCCGCTGAACCTCTCTCAGCGTCTCCCGACACTTCTCAATCGCACTCCGTGACAGTTCACACGGTTCCCACTTATCAGGCGGAAACAACAGTTCCGTCGGCGTGTTTAACGCCCGTCCATAGACCATCTGATGCGGACTGACACCCCGCGCGTGTCCACCTAACGACGCCGAAGCTAAATTGTTGACAGCAAACGTGAACATAGGTACCACATGTACCCAGTTAAGCTGGCTGTTCTTACAATAAGTCTTCAACGCTGCCTTCAACGTCCTGTGAACGCGTTCAATCTTACAATTCGCCATTGGGTTAAAAGCAGTCACATACTGCCAATCGAACCCAAAGAACTTGGCAATCCTTTGCGAAACCTCATTCGCGAAACTCGTTCCTCCATCCGAAATAATCCTTCTCGGTATCCCAATACGGCCGAATACCTGATCAATCAGCGCCGCCGCTGTCATTTCCGCTGTCACATCCGTAACAGGGACAGTAATGACATAATTGGAAGTTCGATCAATAACCGTTAAGAGATATTTGAATTTTTCCGTTCCCGCCTCTGGAAAAGGACCCACATGATCGATATGCAAGGTATCGAAAATATCCAGAGTGATATCATATTCACCCTTAAGCCCCATCTTCGGCCTATATGGCAACTTGGCCATCTGACAATGAGGACAACCCTTCACAAACTCCGTAACCCGTTCTCCCAGGTTATTCCACCAAAAACGTCTCCTTAACGACCACGTCATCCTTTCCACCCCCGGGTGGCTCTGCATAGGACAATGATGCGCCGCAATTAACAAAGACGTTCTGAGTTCCTGCGGAACCCATAACAACCATCGATCCTCCTCATTGATATATACGCCATCTTTTCCCATATACCAAAGGAGTCCATCCTTTAGTACCAAGCACCGCTTGAGTTTCCTTATGTTAATGTCCTCGGGCCTTGCCTGTGGATTGAGCAGATGTTCTCTCAACTCCTTATACTCCGTACTTTCCTTTGAGAAAGTCCGAAAAGTTTCCACCGACGCCAGTCTGACTGCCGTGTCAGTTTCCAACTGGAATCGAACCTTTTCCGGATGTGCCTCCTGTAACTGAAAAAGATGTTCCTTCTTAACTTTTCTTCATCCTCCAAGTTAAGTCACATCGGGTCCTTCGGTAACAAGACCGCGTTAAAGGCACCCTGCCTTCCTTCCATAACATCCTCCCCCTCTTTCCTATCCGCGGTCCTTGCTTCCGCCCATAGGATATCCTCACACGCCTCTCTCGCGATCGGCGAGTAACAGCATGCACATTTGTCTCGTGCCGCTACCTCGACTGCTTCCAACGCAGACACTTCCTCGCTGCGCGTGTCACGTTGATTGTTATTATGCGTGAACGGATGATACCAAAGCCCCGATGGCAACTTGGTGTCTTCCGCTCCCTGTTCCTCCCAATCATGTAGATCCACATCATGACCCATGATTGCGAACACCGCCCCCGGCGTTCGAAATTCAAACTGTGCCATTCGCACCTCCTTGACCGTATTACGTCGCTGTAAATCATCAACGGCCTTATCCTTCTGTCCACTCTTGTCCTCATACCGAGAACAAAAATCAGGGACAACATTCCTTTTGCCCTTGATGTAATGAATGGTGAAGTCATACTCCGCCAATTCCAACTGCCACCTGGCCAACCTACCTGTATGATCTCCTGACATGAGCCATAGCAGGTTATGATGGTCCGTTCTAACCAAAATGTTAGGAGTACCCCACAGGTATTCCCGCAACCTCTGGAAAGCCCACACTATAGCGAGTGCTTCCCCTGCCTTGTGCAGTATTCCTTTTCCGCCGGTATCAGCTGCCGGCCGATGAACATAACGGGCCGCAACTGCCCAATGGACTTGTCCATCTGTTGAAGCACCGCTCCTACCGCGTACGAAGACGCGTCAGTGTCGAGCACGAACTGTTCCTTCCAGTCAGGTAACATAAGAACTCGACCTCCCTGCCTTGGGTCTTTAGCGATCTCATCCTTGAGCTCCGCTATCACTCTCGTGACTTCCTCCGGCCATGGGTCGTCCCCGACCCCTTGCTTCAGGAATTTCCTGACCACCGCTACTCTTTCCGCAAACCCCGGAATGAATTCACCATAATACTGAGCCAGCGATATAAAGGAATGTAAGTCCGTCCGAGTCTTTGGAATCGGCATAGACGCTACATAGTTCCTCTTTTCATATGCAATCGCACACCGACCCTCTGAGATCTCATATCCCAGGTACTGTATCTTTCTTTGTGCGAAGTCACATTTCTGTGCATTCAAGCGCAATCCAAACGCGCTTATACGTCGCAAGACGTCCTGCACGTGTTCCACATGTTTCTCCATACTCTCTGAATAAATGATAATATCATCTATGTAACAGAAAGCATAATCCAAGACGAACCACCGTCGCCTCATCGTCGTACTCCTTCCCCAGCATCTTAGTCATAGCATGCTGAAATAGACCCGGAGAGCACTTAAGACCCATCGGTAATACCTTCCACACGTATGTAGTCATTCCGACCATAAACGCTGTGAGATACCGACATGACTCATTAAGAGGGATTGCCAAAACCCGCTCTTAAGATCAAGCGTAGTATACACCTTCGCATGCTTGAGCCGGTTGATCCCCTTCCTGAGATCCGGTACCGGTGTCTCGATCTGCTTCAGAATCTTATTGATCCTATAGTAATTGATACACATACGTAAGGACCCATCCGGCTTGGGCGCCATACGCACAGGTGAAGACACCTCCGATAAGCGTGCCTCAATGATGTCCTTCTCCAAAAGCTCCTGAGTGATTTCCCGAGCCATCCGATCCTCGTGATAGCTCATACGTGACGGTCTCCTGTGACCCACCACGTCTTCACCCAGCTTCCGTCCAAAGTTAGCCTCGTAACCCCGAACAGAGCCCGCCTCAAGAGGCCCAAATACCTCCATATTATTCTCCAAGATACCCTTGAGGGCATCTCGCTCCTTCATAGTACCTTCCCAAGTACTATATTTCTCCGCAATAGCATTTTCCGCGGCTATCCTAGCCTCCTCAATCTCCTTATGAGAGGCCTTACGTGATAACTGCGCCACATCCTCCATCGGAATCGGCCGCTCATCCTCACGTACCATCGTCCCATGGTACCTAGTTTCCTCCTTGCCTCTCCACTGGGCAAGCTGTGCCACATGATCTATGATAATGGCATATTGCATTGCATGCGTGCGGTGATATATACCCGATATCCAAGAGAAGGCTTGCTTTCTCACATCCGCCATCTCACGTTGCATTAAGTTGGCCCCATTCGTAAAGCCAACGCCTTCTCCTTCATCCCCAATCGTAAAGCCAAGACCAGCTTATGGCCTCTATGTGGGATCGGGACCGGGTCATCAATAAGATGATCCTCTATATCCTGCCACCACATTTCCGTCCGAGTTCCCACTGGGATGACTATAGTGAAATCATCCACCGATAGCCTGTTTTTCAAGACCTCCTTAATGGCCTTGACTCCCTTAGGGAAAAACAAATTATCATCCCAGTGACTCTTCAAGAAGGCTTCTACGATCGGCTTAGGCTGCTCTCAGCGCGCATGACTGGTGAGACACTCACATCCAAATCGTGCGCTACCGCACATTGGCCTTCCCGCCGTAAAGGTTCATACGGTACTACCTCGTACCGCGGAGCCACCTCGGATCCACCGTACTGCACCACGTTCAGATCCGTATAAATCCGAGCGTGCATTCGTCTGAGGTTCCGCAGCCCCAACAGGAGACCACCAGCAAAGGCTGGGACGACCCAAAACCGATGAGAGAAAGACTTCCCGTCTTTCAAAAGGAACGTAAGCATGACTGACCTGAGACCCCGGTCATGCCTCCCACTCCCTTGATCCTCAACCGACACGGCCGAAACCCGTGTCTAAACCATGGTTCCCTGCTCCATAGTTCAATAAATTCCTTCCCGAGTACATTCAGAGATGCCATTGTATCATTGCCCACAATGCATTCCTGCTGTACCTCCTCAATAAAAATTTTAGTGAATAATAAAGGCAATTCAGCTTTCCCCGGGCCACACCCGTCCGCTGAAAGTGCTTCATAACCACCAAAATATTTACTATCAAGCGCCTCCGACGCTAACTCCACATTAAGGTCCGTGCCTTTATTCATCACCGGACATAGAGTGTCCCCGTGACTATCAAGGTCCTCAACCTGCTCATTCTGTCCATCCTGGCCTTCCAAGGCCACCGCGTCCGTAGCTTCCTGGACTCCCCGCGTTACCACGCGTGTCCTATCATCAAATCGCAGGTCATGAGTAACCATGTCGCCTTCGTGGCCGACAGGCAACTCACCCGACTTATTCTCCCTCCCGACCTCCGAGTCAGGCGCTGGGATTGCCTCCTGGGATCCCTGGCCCCGCACTTGCATTAATGCTTTGCCCTGCACATTCACCAACATGTCCACTAGCGTTATACCAAACGCCATACCCTGGACTTGTTGCTGCGGAGGCATCTGCCCTCCGACGGTCCCCTGACTGCCTCCCATCGGCATACCAGGAGCAGGCAAGATTGGTGCTGGAGGGATGTAAGACTGTCCCCCATAAGCAACCACCTGCTGCTGTGGCTGCCCTTGGTAGAACTGCTGCTGCATCGGCTGCCCGTAGCCTACTGGTAACTGCTGCCCCGGAGCTGGACCCGCACAGTAAGCACCTGCTCCCGCCTGCTGCATATGCGATGAGGGAAAAGTTCCCGCACCCCCCCCATACACATTTGAATTAGGAAAAAGGGAACTACCCTGATTGCCGCCCCACTGCGGGCTCCGATTTGAGTTGGGACGTTCCCGTGAATCTGAACGCCCTCCCCGACGTCGCGGTGGAGATCGATCTCGGCTCCGCTCCGGTGACCTATCTCGATTCCGTGAATCGCGTCGTCCTCGGTCGTATACGCCACGAACATGCCCTCCTCGATCGTATCCTCGTCGATCTCGGGCTTCATCCCTCTCGTCGTAATGACGACCGCCCGATACATGAGTGACCTCACGATCACTACGACGATCTCTTGACCTTGAACGACTACGTCGGTTGTCAAGGTGCCCTCGATCCGACCGATCGCTCGAACTAGACGACGAGCTCGACGAAGAACTAGCAGCCGACCTTGCTGAGGACGCATCCGATGACCCCCGTAAATTCCATGAGGGGTCCACGGATTCATTCCCGTGCCTGCCCGGGATACCCCCCATACTAGACGCCGGTGCGTCGCCGCCATCTGAAGTGAGAGGGTTCCATACCCTGAACTTTTCCCATTCACCCTTCAAATAAGGTGCCTCACCAGGATCCGTCCATCCCTTCTGATCGTATGCCTTCGATCACGATCCTGAAGGTTCTTGAGCTCCTGCGAATACTTATTCGTATTCAACAAGCCATGGAAGGGACCCACTGGATAGTCGTAGCGTACCTTCCTCAAGACTTCCTTCTGCACCGAGTCATCCCAGCCTTCAGGATGAAAATTCTGGCAATTGCTCTTGCACATGGCTCCCGATTTGAGCCACAAGGCTCCCGCCTTCTTCATGCACAACGGCCTATGCACCCTGGGGTTGTAGTATGACCTCTGGAACCGTTGACGACCTTGCCCCGGCCCCCTTGGGGTCTCTGACCATAGAACTGAGGTCCCCTGCGCGAGTACCCCTGGCCCCAATAAACTTCATCCCCGGGCTCGAATGGTCCCGCACCATCCCCTCCCCCCTGGTTCTGATTACCTTGAGTGGGAGTCCCTGACCTCGGACCCGACCACTTCCACTCATCGATGATGGTTTTCTGGACTCGACGCATGACTTTCCCCAACACGTCTTCATCCACGTTCCATATCTCCGGACTGGCCTCAGGGGTAGACTGTCCAGTACCCTTGAGGAGGTATTCCCATACCTCTGTGTCCGTCTGAATCTCTTTCGCCATCTTAATAAAGACTTGATTGTTCAGATCGAACAATGCCACAGCCGTCAATTTGAAGGCTTCTGCAGGTGTGAGCATAATCACCATGTCCATTATCCTCTGGAACATGTAGTGGAGTACATGCTTCTTATTCACCATCCACTTGACCTCCGCCTGCAGCTGACTGACCTCCTGTGACTTAGAGGCAAAAACATGGTAGCCCATCTTCTCTGCGAGCATCAGACCAATACTATCGACACACATGGCGTCGAACCGAGTAGACTGCAGCTTTCCCCAAAAAGCTGCCCACACCTCGCTTTGCATAAGCCATTCGTTGTCCACCGATGACTGACAACGAAAGAACCTATCAGCCACTATGGCCACATCCTCAGGGGTATAAATGTTAGCTGAACGACAGACCCGACGTACCTCTGTCAGCCACATACGAAGCTCAGAGATATGCCTAGGAATTGCAACCTTCTGATTGTCCAGAGCAAAAGCCTTCTGGTCACCCAGAAGGCGGTCCACATCCTTCTGGTGACGTTCAATAGTACGACGTCGTTCCTCGTCGTTCTTTTCCATCTTACGGTTCCATGACGAAACCGCAAGCTTTCGTCGTTCTGCCTGGCCATCCCAAGCCACAGCAAAATGATAAAAAGCTTTGGCCATATAAACGATGGCATCCACTACCAGCAATCGTTCCAACGTGACGAGATTTTCAGACGATCCCGCTGTAGCCCAAGTGGGCTTTGTCCCTGAGACTGCCTTGTCCCAGAAGCCATCCATTGCGTCGAAAATGGCGTGAACACGTCGTCTATTGAGAGCACTTTAGCCCCAACACCACTCTTGGGCCGAAAAATAAAGTTGCCCATTGCGTGCACAGTGGGTGACACTCTGGCCCAAACCTGACTGTGAAACTGAGCAAACTTTTGCACTTCAGTCCATCTTGGATGCCCTTGATCCAAGACATCCCAAGACGGCCAACAGCCAACCAAGTCGTACACAGGCTGTCCGTGACGTTTGACAAAGTCACGAGAAAGGTCTCCAGCCATGGCAGTGGTGCCCCAGGCTTCAGCTTGGACTTGTCCCAACCTCGCTATATTGAGATCGACCATTCCCTCCGTTGATGCCATCAATCTGGACGCATCCAGCCTCTCAGGCGTCCAGTAGTGGGTCCCCATGCCCACAGCTTCTGCAATCTGAACCACCATCTCTGCTGCCACCATAACATTGGCCACTGTGGTGCGTCCGATCACAAGTGTGTCCCCCACGTTCCTCGTCGAACCAGGCGAGATAGCATTAATGCATTGTCTGACCGTCTGCAATGCCTTTGTGGACGGTAACTGGTCCGCCCAACTATCACCTGTGAGACGAAACTGCCACATCGTCTTCAAATCGTCTTCCAGACGAGCAGAGATGAAGTGCAAAGAGGGAGGTGTTCCCCCTGTTGTCGTCGAACAGCGCCTGGCGGCCGTCACGGTGCTGGGCCCGGCCGCCCGGGCCCGGTGGGGGGGGGCCGCCGGGCGGGACCCAGGGGGAGCTGCGCTTCCGCGCCCCCGCCCCGGCCGGGGCGCCGGAGGGGCTGCTGGACTCCACCGGCGCCCGGGCCACGGCGCTCGTGTGGGCCGTGGACCCGTGCGGCCGCCGAGGCGTCGCTGGCCGGCCCCGGCGACGAGTCGCTGCTGGTCTCGCGCTCGGACGCGGGCGGCTCAACTGCCAGGTCGGCGCCCCGCCGCTGCCGTGGGGCCCGCACCTGCGGGCGTCGTGGGGCGGCCAGACGGCGCCGGGCTGGCTGCTGACGAGCCCCCCCCGCCCGGTGCGGCTCACCGTCGAGGTGGCGCACGCCGTGGCGCCGGCGGGCTCGGCCGCCACCTACGCGCCCGTGTCGGCCCCGGACTGCACGGACTGGCGGGCGCTGCTGTGGTTCGAGGGCGAGCCGGCAGCGTACGTGGTGACGGAGGACCCGCGCCTCGTCGGGCAGGCGGCCGGGGGCGTGGCGCTGCCCACCCCCGGCCGCGCCTGCGCGGAAGCCCTGGCGCGGCCGGGGGCGGCGTGGCTGGAGGCGGCGTGGCCCGGCCTGCCCCCGGCGCGGGCGGACCTGGTGGTGTACGACCTGGTGGCGCTGGAGCTGCGGGCCGACTACTACGCGCCCTTCGCGCCGGCGGGGCAGCCGCTCGCGACCTGCGAGCAGGGCGGGGCGCTGCGGCCCCTGCACTGCAGCCAGCTGTACTCGGCCGGCTGCCTCGTGGCCCGGGGGCGCCTGAGCGCCGGCGCGCCCGCGGCGGAGGCCGACCTCAGCGCCCACGTGGGCCTGGACGGGCCGGGCGCGGACGGGGCCGTGCGCCTGGACGCCCGCCCGCGCCCGGGCTGTGCCCGGCCGCTGCGGGCCGCCGCGCCCGGCACGAACGGCACGAACGGCACGACCGCGTGGCGCGCCCGCTTCCCCCCCGGCCCGGCGTGGCGGCTGGAGTCGTGCCCCGTGTCGGTGGCGGTGTCGACGGAGCCCTGGCCCGCCGTGGGCGCCAACGTGTCGTACGCGCCGGGCGGCGGCGCCGCCGCCGGGCCCTGGACCGTGCCCCGCGCGGGCGCCCGCCCCGACCCCGACGGCGTCCTGGTGCACTTCGAGGGCGGCTGGTGGCTGCGGCCCCTGGCGGACCTGTCCCCCCCCGAGGCCGCGCAGCTGATCCGCTTCGGGCTGGACGACGGCACGCGGGCGGCCGTGGACCCGGCCACGGGGGCGCTGCGCCCCCGCCTGAACTCTTACCAAGTCAACACGGCGTACGTGACGGTGCTGTGCCCCGCCAACGCCAGCCGGGAGCTCAACGCGTCGGCGCCGGTGGCGCTCAACCTGGCGCCCGGCCCGTTCGAGGCCGGCTTCGGCGCCGCCGGGGGGTGCCGTGCGCGGTGCAGGACTCCGTCGTGTGGCCCGGCCGGCAGGAGCTGTGGCTGCCCGTGGCGTGCCACGCCGGCCCGGCCAGGCTCGCGTCCTGCCAGGTCGCGCTGTGCCTGGACGACCGCGCGTGGGACGTCGACCTGCTGCTGGCGGCGGTCGGCGAGGTCGGCGGCGCCTGCGACGCGCTGCCCACCTTCTGCCCCGAGAACCCGCACGGGCTGGACGTGCGCTTCGTGCTCGGCCGGGCCCCTAGCTACGAACCCCGCTTCTCCGAGCTGGGCTACGCGCGCTGGCTGTTCTGGCAGGTGCAGGCCCTGGACCCGGCGGCGCAGCGCGCGCTGAGTGGAGAGGTGCACGTGTGCACGCTGCGCCTGCCGCTGCGCCCCGGCGCGTCCGGCCGCTACGCGCTCACGGGGTTCTTGGTCCAGCTGCGCGCGCTCGACGCGGCCGGCTCCGCCGTCCACGACTGGACGGCTGCAGCGGGCCTGCCGCCCCTGGGCGCGTCCGAGGCCTACGTGGTGGTGGCCGGCAACACTACGCTGGCGGCCGGGTACGCGGCCGCCCCGTCGCTGCGGCGGCGGCGGCGCGCGCTGGCGGACGCGCCGGCGGACACGGGGCCCACGCCCGTGGGGCCCTTCCCCACCGCGGGCGACACGGACGGCGACGGGCTCGTCTCGCTGAGCGACACGAGCCACATCGCGGCCGCGGCCGTGCACTTCGCCACCACGGCCAACCGCTGGCTCGTGGACGGCGAGACCCCCGTCGGCTGCACGGGCTGTGGGTCCGCGGGGGGCGCCCCGCCCGCGTTCCGGTACGGCCGGGGGCCGCCGGACCCGGGCTTCCGGCCCCTGCTGCAGGCCTTGACGCCCAGCCTGCACCACCTGAACCCGTACGAGGGGACGCCGCTGTACGAGCAGTGGCCGCCGGACCCGTCGTCCGCCTACCGGCGCCAGCCCCAGCCCGCCTGGGGGCAGGCGTACGACGCGCGGGACTATACAAGCAACTCGGTGGACGTGGAGTTCCACGCGCAGGGCGTGGGGGGGCTGGCCCGCCTGCTGGCAATCCACAGCCCCTGGGACCTGGTGGACGCGCTGCCCGACTGCGAGGACACGCGGGTGCGGCTCGTGGCGTACCTGAACCAGGTCGTGCAGGCGCCGCCCAACACGCTGCGGGCGGCGGACTGCGCTAGCGGGGGGACCAGCGTCTGGTTCGGCCTCGACCTGCCGTGGGCGGACGTGAACGAGAGCAGTGCGCGGCCGGGGGTCGAGCTGCGGCCGCCGGCGCCCGGGGACCCGTGGTAGTGGGCCGTGGCGGCGTGCGAGCGCGACGGGGTCTACGCCGCCGACTTCCGGCTCCACCGCTGGGACGGGCGGACGGCCTACCGCGTGGCGTTGCAGGTCCGCACCCGCGCGGCCACGCAGCTGTACTTTGCGGCGGCCGGCGGCGGGCCGGGGCCCTTCCTGGCGGGCGAGTGGCCCCCGGCGGTAGCCTGCGTGCCGTCGGCTTCGGCCTCGCCCGGGCCTTCGGCTTCGGCCTCGTCCGCGCCCTCTGCTTCGGCCTCGCCCGGGCCGTCGGCTTCGGCCTCGCCTGGGCCCTCTGCCTCGCCCTCACCCTGGGCCTCGTCCTCGGCCTCGTCTGCGCCCTCGCCCTCGGCCTCCTCTACGGCCTCTGCCTCAGCCTCGTCCTCGGCCTCCTCTACTGCCTCTGCCTCAGCCTCGTCCTCGGCCTCCTCTACGGCCTCTGCCTCCTCTACGGCCTCCTCTACGGCCTCTGCCTCAGCCTCGTCCACTGCCTCGTTTTCGTCTTCGGCCTCGCCCTCGTCTTCAGCCTCTGCATCGTCTTCGGCCTCGTCTTCGGCCTCGCCTTCGTCTTCAGCCCCGCCCTCCTCCTCGTCTACTGCCTCGCCCTCGTCTTCGGCCTCACCCTACTCCTCCTCCTCCTCCTCGTCTTCGGCCTCGCCCCCATCTTCGGCCTCACCCTCCTCCTCTTCCTCTGCCTCGTCCTCAGCCTCGCCTTCGGCCTTGCCTCCGGCCTCGTCCTCGTCCTCGCCTTCGGCCCTGGGCTCGGCTTCGTGCTCGGCCTCGGCCTCGCCCACGCCTTGCCCCGCGCGGCCGCCGGAGTGCCCCGCCGCGCCCACCGGCCTGGCCGAGCCCTGGCTCGACCCCGCGGGCACGGCCTTCACGGTGCTGAGCGGGGCGCAGGCGGGGCGCCTCTCCTTCGTGGTGCGGGTGCCCAGCGACGGCTGGAGCGCCCCGGCCCTGCGAGTCCAGTCCGCCAGCGCCTGCCACCTGCTGGCCACGGCGCGCGTGGCGGTGGCCGCCGGGGCGCCGGGCGGGAACCACACGGCGGGGGAGTGCCGCGTCGTCGACTACGAGGTGGACGCCAACGCCTCGTGTGTCTGCACCGGGGCGGGCGCCTGCGACCAGTGGGTGGGCGAGGTCGTCGTGGGCGCCGGCTGCGCCGTGGCCGACGTGCGGCTGCCCTTCTTCCTCCTGCTGCCGTGGCTCGAGCCCAACGTCTCGGTCACGTCGGGCCTGCCCGCGCCGGTGCGCGCCCTGTGCCTGAGCTGGGCCGTGCGGTGGGTCAGCAACCAGTCGCTCGCCTCCGAGCTGGTCTTCGCCACCACCGCCACCGGCTGGCTGCTCGCCCCCCGGCAGGCGCCGGCCGGTTCGTTCTGGGGGCCGGGGGAACTCGGCGAGTGGGGCCCGCCCGACTGCGGGCCCGTGGAGTGCACGCAGCGCTGGTGGGCACGCAGCCGGGCGGACCGTTGTGACAGCGGGGGCGAGGCGGTGCAGCTCGTGTACGAGTTTGCGGCGCAGCACCGCCTGTACCCGAACCTGACGTCCCAGGCGCTGCTCCGCTTCGTCTTTCCGGCGCAGGACTGGTGCGAGCTGGAGCTGGGGCTGGCTACCCCCACCTCGTCACTGCTACTGCTCGCCAATGGCAGCGCGAAGGAGGCCGCCCGGCTGGACGCCCTGGGCCCCGCCCCGGGCCCCGCCGCGGGGGCCGCCGAGGTCACGCAGCTCTACTACCAGAGCGACGGCTCCCTGGCGTGGCCGTGCTTCCTGGCGCTCGTCGGCGATCAGCGGTACGCCCCCCTGCAGAGCCTGGCGCTGCTGCGCTACACGCTGGCGCTGGGGACCACGACGGCCACCGTCGACTACCCCGCGGCCAACTGGACGGGCCCGCACAGCGTCCTCGTGTGCCCGGAGGCCTGGCCGGCGCCGGGCGCGGCGCAGGCCGCGGCCGACGTGACCCTCGTCGTGCGCTTGGAAGCCACCTTTGGCCTCGCCCGCCGCCGGCGGCAGGCCGGCGACGCCCTGGGGGCCTCGGTCTACTCTACCTGGCGGGGCCGCGTCGTCCAGCCCGCGCCCGGGCTGGCGGCCCCCCCGGGCCGCCCACGGACGCCCAGCGCCCCCCGCCCCGGCCGCCCTCCTCGTGGCCGCCGCTCTGGGCGCCGCTGCTCTGGTTAGCGACGGTCTGCCTGTGTGCGGTAGGGGCGTGCCGGCAGTGCCACTGCTGTTTCCGCTGCTACAAGACCGTCGTGCTAGGCCTGCCCTGGGCTTCGCCGACGGCGGAAGAAGCCCTGCTGCTGGAGGAAGTGTGGCCGCCGTGCGCCCGCTGCCGCGAGCTGGGCGAGTGCCGCTGCGAGCTGCAGGTGTGGGCGGACGACCCCTGGTACCAACGGCGCGAGTTCCTGCCCACGCTGGCCGGCTCGGACTAGCCGCCAGCGCAGTAGTAGCGGAGAGACCATCTCTCCGCCGGCGGCCCGGCGGGGACGAAGGCAAGTCCCCTTCCCCAAACTAGCCAGACTCCTCGCCGTCCCGTCTCTCTTTTCCATTCCTTTCCTTTGCCCTTTTTTGTACAGACCTCCGCAACGCGCGGGAGCATGAGAGGAGAAGGTGGCCAACACAGCAAGAAGTTTTTTCCCGCCCTGCGGCAAACGCGGAAAACCAAAACCCCAAAACAGTAGTCGCTAGGCAACAGCCCCCCCCCCCCCCCCAAAGAAGAAGTACTGCCGGCGACCAAAGGCCGCCGGAACTTCCTCCCACAGGCTACGCCCAGCGAAGGTAATGGGGGCCGCAGCACCTACTGCGCTTCCGCCAGACAGTACAGAGGAGCCAGCCCGCAAGAGACAGCGCACGGGACCGTGCCGGGAACTTCGGCTCGACCTGACTCGTGACAGGCACGGGGCCGACGGCTGGTTGCGGCTGGAACTGAGTGGCACTGCAGGGCTGCGCGGCAGCGCCTTTGTGTTGGGCGCAGGGTGCTTCGAGGTCGCTCTGCCCAGCTCGGCGGGCGAGAGTGCGGCGGAGGCCTACCACGCAATCGAGACGGACGCCAAGGTACTGCGGGTCTGCGCGGACCTTTCGGCTATCCTAGCCCCGGGCCTGCGGCTGGAACTGGTGCCGCGTGCTGATGAGCGCGATCAGGAGTTGGCAGCGCTGCGCTACGAAACCTCTCGGCTGGCTAGTCGGGTGGAGGCCTTGGTCAGTGCCGCCACCCAGCGCCAGCTGGCCATCGAGGCGGCCGAACTGGCCCGCTGGGGGCACAGCGGCACAGCGACCGTCCACAGGCTGGGTTCTTTTTGCATGCTGGAGGGGCACGTAGCTTTCGACATGGACCGGCTGCGTTTCGAAGATGCCACGGCTCTTCCTCCGGACAGTACGACGAAGAGTGGCAACACTGGAATGGAGGCCTGGCTTACCTTGCTGCAGTTGCCTGTGGACTGGCGGCCCGCGCAGGCCGTCACGTATTTCTTTCCGGACAAAACTTTTTTTCCGTTGATGTTTGAAATCAATTACACAAGCTCGGTCATCAGGCAAAACGAGCTGGAGGTAGGCGTCGACGGCCGGGTTCGCCTCTGCGTTCGTTACACAATTAGCTCCGGCTGGGCGCAGGCCCCGCAGGGCAACTGTCTGAAAACGAGGCATACAACGTTCGACGAGTACAAAGGCTTCGCGGTCCCCCAGGGGCTGGACTTGGGCGTGCTGAAATGGTCCACCGTAGGCTCGGCCTTGCAATCTTGCACGTCG
This sequence comes from Paulinella micropora, assembly GCA_019918135.1. Taxonomy (NCBI): domain Eukaryota; phylum Cercozoa; class Imbricatea; order Euglyphida; family Paulinellidae; genus Paulinella; species Paulinella micropora. The sequence continues at coordinate 144,154 of WBZZ01002130.1, forward strand.
GGTGACGATTCAGGGTCCGGCGACGACGACGACGGCTTGCAGAAGTCTTAAAATCCCAGGCTCGATCGTTGTGGAAGGGAGGACAGCGCACACAAAAGGAAATAGCTGGTATTTAGATTAAAATGCTTTTTTGTGTCCAATGTAGGTAAAACGTGCTACGGGCCGGCACACTGTAAAAAAAGTACCCGGACCCCTCGTGGCCCCCGTCTCTCTCTCTCTCTCACTTGGTCCTGGCAACCCTAGAACCAGCCTTCTCGCGTCACTCAGGCCGCCGCCCCGGGGTCGCTGTCGCCCGTGTGGTTCAGGGCCAGCAGCCAGCAGCCCACCAGAAATACCGGCAACAACAAGAGCAGGAACCAAGCGACCTTCACGAGCACTAGGCAGAACCGCAGGCGCCGCGCCGTGGGATGCAGCAGACAGCGGAGGCAGCACCGGCGGCCTCGCTCGCAACACCCACAGCCGGCGCGCCGGTGGGACCCGGGCCGGCGGGACCCGACCAGGTGGTAGCGGTGCCGCTGGGTGCTCAGCGCGGAAAAGGTAGAGGACCGGATCTCGTACAGGACGCTGCAGCACCAGCACATGAGCGCGCAGACCACGGCCAGGCAGACCAGGTAGAAACTCAAGGCGAGGGTCGTCCGGAAGATCGGGCCGGGTGGGCCCGCCAGCGCAGTTCGAGCGACTGGTCGTCTACTTGGGCCCGCGCTACCAGGGTCCGCCCGGGCCAGTGCCAGTCCACGCGGCCGCGGGCTATCGTCTGCGAAAAGTTCTCGAAGCTGCCGTGCAGGGCCGGGTGCCCTACGGCCACGGCCCAGACCTGCCGGCGGCGGCGGCCCGAGCCGGCACAGAGCTCTTCGCCGCACGGCGTCAGGACCGCGGCGTACGCGGCGGACTCGGGCTCGTGGAACAGGAACCAGCGCCGGCCGGCGGCGTCGTCCGTCCGGCTGCGCACCAGCTCCCCCTCGCCCACGGTCTCGACCACGAGCCGCACCCCGGTGCGGCTGAGGCCCCGGGCCAGGGCCACGTCGGCGCTGCGCCTGAAGGCCACGAGCGCCACGTGCTGGCTCTGCTCGACCCAGGGCAGGTGGTCCGAGCCGGACACGTGGTGCGTCACCAGCACGCGCTCGGAGCCGTGCCCCCGCAGCCGGCCGCTCGCGAGCCAGAGCTCGGTGCGGCCGAGCCCCGCCGACAGCGGCCGCTGCTGCCAGCCGCGGAGCCCGGGTGGTAGGGCTGGAAGGAACCGAGGGACGCGTTGCCGCGGCGCCACAGCACCGCCTGCGCGTGCAGCAGCGAGGACCCCGTCACTTCCCGCAGCAGCCAGCCCGTGATCACGTGCGCCGACCAGTGCCCCCAGGGCTTGGCCCACACAAACTGGTGGTTGTCCCACAGCTGCCAGTGCTGCAGCAGCCGGAAGGTGCGCTCGCTGGTCCCGGGCCCCACGTACGCGCCCAGGCTCCAGCCCAGCGCCGTCAGGTCCCACTCGTCGAGCCCGCCCACGTCGGCGGCCCAGCTAGCCAGCGCCTGCCGCTGCTCGGCCGCCGGCCGGCCAATCGTCAACCGTTCGTCCAGGGCTAGCAGGCGCGGGCCGCCCGCCACGCCGCCGAACAGGTCTAGCTCCGTGACCAGCAGCACGAACGCCGTGCTCTTGTACAAGCTGAAGTCGCGCGCGCGGCCGTCCCACACCCCGGCGAAGTAGCCGAACAGGTCGCGCCGCGGCCCGCTCAGCAGCACGAGGTTCCACGTCAGCGCGTCGTGCCGTCCCTGGTACCGCATCTGCGGCACGGCCCACAGGCCCGCCTCGCTGCTGTACTGGCGCAGCTGCCGCACCAGCGCCTGCGCGCACTGCGCGGCCAGCCCGCGAACTTCTGCGTCGTCCGCCAGGTCGTGCAAGTTCACGAGCCCGACCAACGTCCAGGGCGAGTACACCCCGGAAGCAAATTCATAGAAACCGACCGCGTGCCTTTCGCGCAGGTACGCCAACGTCCGTGCCCGCCAGCCGACGGGACAGCGGGGCGCGGCCCAGCCCAGCCTGCACAGCACCGGGGCCGCCGAGGACCAAAGAAGAAGATGGTTCTCTGACCAGAACACCGAGCGATTGTCTCCGGGCGTAAACCACAAGCCCGGCACGGACAGCAAGGCGTCCGCCAGCACGCTGGCATTCAGCGCGGGCTGGCAGTGCAGGAGGCGGACGACGCTGGCTAGCACGAAATCTACCACCACGCTGCGGCGGAGTTCTTCGGCCAACGTCGCCAGCTGGGCGGCGGGTAGCGTCCGGTTGTGGCAGGCCAGGACGAGCAGGTCGGCACAGTAGCCGCTGTCGTGGCGGCGCGTACCATTGTCGTAGTTGGCCAGCAGCAGCCGGGTGACGACGTCCCGGCGGTACTCGAAGCCCGCCCGCGAGTCCTCGTGCAACAAGTCCATGGGGCTGCGCTGCTGCCCGGGGGGTGCTCGCGCGCGCGTCCGCGAGGAGAGACTTCGGAAAGAGGAGGGGTGGAGAGGGGTAGCGAGAGGGGGGCGCTCGGACCGTACAATAAAACCCCTGGCGTTTTTCCTGTTGGTTCCCGGGGGCGGCCCGCTTTGCCCCCTTCCACTTTCCTCTCCCCGCCTGCCTCCCCTGGTTCCTTGGGCTCTGCCCGGCGGCGGGGGGGAGGAGGGCAGAGCAGGAGCGTGCGCGTGGACGGCTGGCGCGAAAACTCTGCCCTTCTTGCCCCCGGCTCCCTCCCGCCCTCGGGTCTACGAGCCAGCCCGCGGCGGTGGCAATAGGGAGAAAGCAGGCCTTTCCCCCCTCTCCCTGGCCTGACACCAGAGCAGAACGGAACTGCGTGCGGCTAGGGCGGCAGATGCTGCTTTGCGCTTGGCTGGCCGTGTCACACTTCCGTGACAGCGGCACGGTGGCCTGGTTGGGTGATTTGTTACGCGAGCGTTTGCCAGCGCGGCTGCTAGTGCCGGGCTGGACGGGCTACTACGGCTGGAACTACGAGTCGGCCGTAGCGTTGGAGGCGTTACGGAACCCGCCGTGGGACGCGGCCCCGGCCGTCGCCAGCCTGCTCCGCGCCCAAGCCCTGGCGCCCGGGCAGCCGGGTTGGTGGCTAAAGCACCACTTTCCGGTGGCTTTCCTGTGGACCGCCGGAGACCGGCTAGGCCTGTTTGGGAGCCTGTTCCGCGACGTCGAGGGTGCACAGGACGTGTACTGCGCCGCCCTCCGTGGCGTGCGGCACTGGCCCCGGCACACGAACTGGACGGGCCTCCTGGTCCGGAACTTTGGGCGCAGCCGCGGGCGCAGGTGCCGGCGGTGGCTGTGGCTGGACGACGTGTACATGGCGGGCGCGCCGCTGCTGGCCGACTATCCCGACGAAGCCGGGGCCATGCTGGCCCAGGCCAGGCAGGCGTTCGTCGACCCGGCGGACGGGCTGTGGTGGCACGGGCGGTGCGCCACCACGGGCGCCACCAACGGCGCGAAATGGGGCAGGGCCCACGCCTGGGCGCTGCTGGCGCTGGCCCGCTACGTGGTGCGCACCAACGACGGCCGGGCGACCGAGTGGCTGCACCAGGACCTCGTCACGCTGTCCCGCTACCAGCGCCCGACGGGCGCCTTTGGCAACCTCGTGAACGACCCGCACAGCCCCGACGAGACCAGCCTGGCCAGCGTGTACGTGTACGCCGTAGCGGTGCTGGTGCGCGCCCGCCCGGACCCGGACGGGGACCCGGGCGGGAACCCGGGCGGGGCCCTGCGCGGCCGGGCGCTGGCCGCGCTGGCTTGGCTCAATACGCGACGGACGCGCGGGCTCTGGCTCAGCGACAGTTGTCCGGCCACGGGGCTGGCCACGCCCGCGCGCTACAACCGGCACGTGTCGGGCACGACGTTGACGACGGGGCCCGCCGTCGCCCTGGCGGCCTGGGCGCGCGTGGGCGAGGCGCTGCTGCACAATGCCAGCGCCACGCACTACCGGCCGGCGTCCTGGGCCCGGGCCCCGGCCGACCCGTGCGGCCGACGACCGCCGCTCTCGCCCGCCTGGTACCTCCTGGCCCTGCTCGGCGGTGCCTGCGTGGGCGCTGGCGGCTGCTGGCTGGGCCGGAGGAAGCGGAGCTGCCGGGCACGCCGCTAGGCGGCAGGCCGGGGGGACGCGGGGGGGGGGGGGGGGACAAACACCCTGCCGGTCAGCAAAAAGGCAGGGGGGCGCGCGCACTCCCCTTCTCCCGAGGCAGGAGGGGCAGGTCTCCTTCCTACCACGCCCGCCGCGGGCAGGGGACATACTCCTCACTTCCGTGCGGTGCTAGCGGCGAACCCTGCGTGCGGCCGTCTCCCGTGCTGACGGCGACCGCCAAACGGCGCGGCGCGGCTCCCGCCCCAACGGCAGGCGCACGCCCGCCGGGCCGCGGGGGGCCCGGGGGGGGAGGAGAGGGGGCTGCGCGAGAGCGAGGCAAAAGAGACTCCCCCCCCCCTCCTCCCGTAGGCCGTTCTTCTTCCTCTCCCCGCCCTCGTGCACCCCGTGCCCGCCCGCCCCCCCTCCCGCCCTTTGCCCCCCCTCGCCGCACGGGCCCTCGCCGCTGCCCTGGCTGGTTCGAAGCAGTACCTGGTTCAAAGAAGCACAGGAGTCGGCGCGGTGGCAACACGTGCCCCCTCCCCCGCAGACTCGGAAGCAGCCCTCTCTCACCCCCGAGCAACCTCCCCTCGCCCCACGCCACCGCAAGCCTCATGCCGCGCGCTAGCTGGCTGTGCGGCCTGCTGAGCCTACTGGTAGTATCGGAAGGGCGCGCCCTAGTCTCGCCCGCGGACTTTGCCCTCTTCTTCCCTGCTGCCGCTTCTTCTTCTCCCCCGGGCGCGACCCGGGCAGTCCCGCCCGGGCGGGCCGCTACGACCACGACCACCACCACCCGGCCGCCTCCGCTGAGCTCTGCACCCTCTACCACGACGACGACCACGACAACCAGCGCGACCAAGCCCCCCGCGCCGCCGCCGACGACCACGACCACGACGACCACGACCACGACGACGACCACGACTACCAGCGCGACCGAGCCGCCCGCGCCGCCGCCGACGAAGACGATGACCACGACCACGACGACCGGCGCGACCGAGCCGCCCGCACCGGCGACGACCAGCGCGACCGAGCCTCCCGCCACCGAGCCGCCCGCGCCGGCGACGACCACGACCACCAGCGCCGCCGAGCCGCCCGCGCCGGCGACGACCACGACCACCAGCGCGACCGAGCCTCCGGCGCCGCCGCCGACCACGACCATGAAGACCGGCGCCACCGAGCCGCCGGCGACGACCACGACCACCAGCGCCACCGAGCCTCCCGCCACCGAGCCGCCCGCGCCGGCGACGACCACGACCACCAGCGCGACCGAGCCGCCGGCGACGATCACGACCACCAGCGCCACCGAGCCGCCCGCGCCGGCCACGACCACCAGCGCCACCGAGCCGCCGGCGACGACCACGACCACCAGCGCCACCGAGCCGCCCGCGCCGGCCACGACCACGACCACCAGCGCGACCGAGCCGCCCGCCACCGGGCCGCCCGTGCCGGCCACGACCACGACCACCAGCGCGACTGAGCCCCCCGCCACCGGGCCGCCCGCGGGCCAGGAGCCTTCCTCCCCCGTGTTCCGTTCCGTGTGGGAGGTGGCCGCCGGCCAAGTGCTGCGCCTCCCGGCCTACCCCCTGGCCCCCGGAGCGTCCATCGCCTGGAGCGACGGCCAGGTCCTCGAGTGCGGGCGCTACCCGACCGGCTGCGAGCGTGTTTTCTCCACCGCCGGCCGCTACTACGCCACGACGCGGGCGCGCCTGGGCGGCTGGACCATGCAGGACGCAGACACAGCGACGCGCGAGTCCCTGGTAGCCATCACGAGCTGGGGGGGCGTCAGCCTACACCCCGCCTGGGGCAGCCACTTCCGGGGCTGCCGGCGCCTGACAAGCCTGCCGGCCGAGCCCCCGCTGGGCCTGGGCGAGGTGAGGTCCCTGGACCACTCCTTTGCGGGGGCTACTTCTTTTAACTCGCCGGTGGTCGGCCAGTGGCGCCTGCCGGCCGTGACGTCGCTGCGCGCCGTCTTCGCCCAGGCCTCCGCCTTTAACCAGCCGCTGGACGCGTGGCGCACCGACCGGGTGACGGACCTGTCGGGCGCCTTCCTGGACGCCACGGCCTTCAACCAGCCCCTGGCCAGCTGGGACGTGCGGCGCGTCGAAAGCCTAGCCGCCGCCTTTAGCGGAGCGACCAGCTTTAACCAGCCGCTGGCTACCTGGCAGGTCGGCGCGGCGACGGACGCCCGGGCCCTCTTCTTTCAGGCCGCCTCCTTTGACCAGGACCTGAGTAGCTGGGCCCTGCCCCCGACCGTACTCTGCGCCCACTTTGCGCTCGGCAGCGCGCTGGCGCCCGCGCACCTACCGGACACGCTCCCCCCGTCCTGTGCCTAGTGTCGGCCACCGGCCCTCTCTGCCCCTTCCTCTCCCCCCCTTCTCCCCCGCCCCTCGCTCTCTCTCCCCCCCCCCCCCCCCCCCTCCTAGTGCAGTGCCCGCACCTACGGAGCCAGGGCCAGCGCGTAACGCACGCCGCGCTAGCCTTGGTCCGACTAAACAAGTACTGGCTACCGCTGGATGTCTGGTGTGCCGTACCGCAATCGCCCAGGAGAGAGCCAGCTGGTCCTGGTCTTTGCTCTGCGGCCGCTGCAACCCAGGCCCCTCGGCTCTGGGAGCCAGTGCTCCCGTGGCCAAGGCACTGGCGTGAGGGCCCGGGCCGCCCGCCTGGCAGCGCCCAGGGGGGCGGCACACCGCCTAGGGCAGACCACCCCTACGGAACCAGCACGTAACGCAGGACAAGCTGCGCTCGTCAGGTAAATAAAGCAACCTCGCTCGGCCGGCTGCTGACCAGTCAGGAATAACCAAATGCCCGGCCAAGGGGGGAGAGGTCCTCTTGCGAAAGCCCGACAGAGTCTCGACGCTGCCGACCAGTGTCGCTGTCCGTAACGTCGTGCGCGCGGGAGTGCCCCGAGGGAAGCAACCGGCGACAGAGGCCTTAGGGGCCCCCGCCACGAAATAACACAGTCTCTAGGATTAACCAAAGACACCGCCTCGTCCTGCTGGCCGGTTGCTGCCGGGCAGGGCCCCGCCGGGCCAGCCCCTCCCCACTTGCGAGCGCGAGAGGGCTCGCTTGCCGGAGGAGGGGGGCGGGCGCTCTCCCCCCCCATCCGGCCCCCCCCCCGCCCTCCCGCGGTCTTGGCTCCCCCCCCGTCCGCGACGCGGGGTTCTCCCCCTGCTAACTATCAGAAAGGCCAACGAAAACCATGGATCGCCGCTCTGCCTCCCCCCCAGGCGGGCACACCTTGGGGTTCCCGACCGGGGTTTGGCACCACCTCCGGGGCTACCTGGGCCACTATCCCAAGCTGGGGGCGGTGAGCCCCGAACTGCGCCGATTTCTAGACAAGCCGGAGGCCTGGGTGCGCTTTCGCCGCGCGGAGCTCCGCCTGGACACGGAGGCCGAGGTTTTAACCTTCCTGGCCTGGCCCAGCCGGGTCTGGAGTGAGGCCGGGGTCCAGGTGACGTGCCTTACACTGGGCTGCGCGGCGCTACGTGGTCTGGACAAGTGGCAGGGGGAACCGTGTCCGTCTGGTCTGGTAGTGGATGAAGTACGCATAAGCCACAATCACAACGGCGACCTCCTCACGCGCCAAAGTATCTTGGCCATGGGGAGGGCCTTTCCCTACATCAGGGCGCTCAACCTCAGCTCACACCCCCGCGTCACGATAGGAGTAATCGGTGGCTTGGCTGAGCTGCGAAACCTGCAGAAGCTTGACCTCACAAACGTTAGGTTCAATTTCTCTGCGCTCGCGCTCCTACAACCGCAGCGCCTGCAGTGGCTAGCACTCTCCTGGGTCACGGACGAGAGACTGCAGCACTTGAGAGGCCTGTCTTCCCTGCAGGAGCAACGCCTCGCTTGTTGTTTCCAGCTCACCGGGAATCAAGTGCTACCGCCGATGCCTAGCTTGCAGAGACTTGACCTCTCCTCATGCGGCAGGCTCACCCGCGATACACTTTTGCAGGGGTTGGACTCGCTACGAGAGCTGGACCTTAGTAACTGTACCAGCCTGCAGACGCTAGAAAACCTACCACCACTGTCAAACCTGCAAACACTTATCCTGGACAACTGTACGGCGCTCCCTGACGATTCGCTGCAACACTTAGCTGGGCTGAACGGGCTGCGGACACTGGACCTCAGCTTCTGTACGCAGTTCGAGGATGGTTCACTGCAATACCTGGCGGGTCTGGGCAGCCTGAGGGAACTCCGCCTCAGCTTTTGTACGCGGCTCACGGACGCTGCGCTGCGCCACTGCCGGGGTCTGCGCAGCCTGCAGACACTGTACCTCAAACAGTGTACGCAGCTCACGGACGCCGCGCTGCGGCACTGCTGGGATCTGCCCCAACTGCGGGAACTCCGGGGCTGTAGCCGGTTCAGTGACGCAGCTATACAGCAGCTACATGACTGGCGGCGCGATCACAACCTACCCATACTCCGCGTAGTACCTGGTTACTAAGAGGTGCCCGGGTCGGCCCAAATTAACAAGAAGCAAGCTAAAGAGAAACGCTGGTTGGTATTTCCGCCAACCAGGGAGGACAGGCAGTGAGCTGGCGGTACGGGGCCTGCAGGTGCTGAGCGGTGGCCAGCACGTAGGCAGGACAATTCTGGCTCCGGGGGTGCGCGGCGCACCGCGGGCGGGGCGGAAAAAACGGCTTACAATAAACACCGGTTTGGATACAAGCGACGGTGGGTAAAGTGCTACGACCGGGACAGCTGCCGTACGGTACCGCCACCCCCAGCAGGTGGTCTGGCCCAGACGGGGCTCGTCCCGCCGGCCGGTCGCGGCCAGGGGGGGGCGCCGGGCCAGGGGAACGCATTCTGCGGAGGAACGTGCGCTCTTGGCTTTTAATAATTACACGAACGCGGCCGTGCCCCTACGGCCGGGGTGGGGAAACAGCCGGGGGGGGGGGGGGCCTAGTTTAGTTCAGCCGGCGGGACTTGAGGGGGCGTTCGAGGCGGCCCAGCGAGAGCCACTGTTGCTGCTGCTGGGGGGCCGGTTCGGGCGCAAAGTACTTGTCCAGGGGCTCGCTGGCTTGGTACACCTCGGGTACGGGGGTGCTCGGCCGCGCCACGGGCGTCGGGGGCGCGGGGGCGGCCTTGCGGGCCAGCACGTCGGGGCGCGCCAGGGGTGTGCCGGCCGCCGCGCGCGTGCCCGCGGCGGTGGGCAACCGCAGCACGGCGGCGGCGTGCTCCTGCACCGTCTGCAGCTGGGCCTTGAGTGGTTGGGGCGCCGCGGGGACGGCGTCCTCGGCGGCGGAGCGGATCACGAGGCGGTAGTCGCTCTCCCAGTTCCCGGGCGCCAGGCGCCGCCCGGACGCGGCGGCCGCCAAGCATGGCGGTAAGCTGGCCATTGACGCTAGTGCCCCCGGAAACAGATTGGAACCTCCAGTTGAACTTCCCCCCCCCCAAGAACTCCAGAAAATGCTGCGCTCAATTAGTGGCCAATTTCAGGCGGCCGACACCGTGCAAACCCAATACCAGCTCTTTACGCAAGTCCAAAAGCAGCTTCTCATGCAAAACTACACCAACGGTAGCGTCAGCAAGCAACTAGAGGGCTGGGAAAAGGCCTGTACCAATAGTGACGATGATCGTTACACTTTCTACGGAAGAATGGGACCAGGTAAGAAAAGCGACTCAGAATTGTTAGAAGCTTGTCGCGCGTGGATAAATACAAAACTCAAAGACGATGACAACATGGAAGTCGATGAAGAGGTAGAAGAACTAGAAAAGAAGCTGAACGACAAACGGCGACAGAGCGCACGCAAGCCTTACGAGCTCAAAGCCACGAACTCCCCCGACGTTAGAGTTTTTACCTGGCAAGAGCTTCGCATGGAATCAACACAGATTCCAGCAAAAATCAGTACCAAAATATACCTACAATCGGGCGCTCGCGCGGAGTACGTGCTTCGTCAGTACTTGCTTGCAAACGGCGGAAGGCTTGTAATTGAGGTCGATGAAGCTGTGCGCGAGCATGTCCTACCAAGCCTGAAACCGTCTATCACCGAAGATGACATGCGTGTAATGGTAAGAAGGCGTTTCAAACAGCTGGCCGTCGGCAGCAACAGCGCTGTTCTGCAAGAGCTGCAAGCCCTTCAGGAAGAAATGCAAGCGAAATACCAGGACAACGATCTTGCTAAAGGCTTTTATGAACGTCTCTCTTATGCGTTGGACACGACATCGGGCACTGGCCGTTGAGATTGGGGTAGATACTACTCTGCACTACGTCGCGAACGCATACTGGAAGCGTACTTGGCAGCTCAGACTTTATCTAGTTTTTACGCTCCTTTGGGGCAGCCAGACGAGGGCGTCGGCACTGCGTAGCACTACCGTCCAAATCACTTGGCATGCATCCTGTTGTATGATCGAATGTACCGCGTAAATACACTTGTATTAGCTTGTTGTTTTCTGTGGGCAGCTAGCAGCGGTCGCCAGAAATCTTTGCACGTTTATGCCCAAATTATTGTTTCCTTAATAAAAAAAGAAAATCCTGAAGTCATTCGTATTCTTACTTATTCCCGCAAGAGCACTTCCGCAGAATCCTTTTTATTCCTTCTTGTTCGAATCTTTTCCTGTGCCCCTCACAACCCCTTGCACTAGGAAGGGAGGGCACCCCGGGGTTGTCTCGGGGAGGGGGGGGGGCGCAGGGAGAAAGGAAGAAAGAGGGGAGATCCCACGCTCTCCCTCCTTTCTTTGAAGGGGGGCCCCCCCTCCGCCCGCCTTAGACTGGCAGGAGGCGAGAGGGGAAAGGCGTCTTAGAAAACTCCCGAACGAGTGCAACCAAGAGAGCAGAAAGGCCAAGACCTCCATGCCGCTACTAACGGTGGTGCTGGCCACTGCTACGGGTGCGGACAGAGAGGCAGGCTAGCGAGAGGCCAGGGAAAACGAGGTCGTGCTCGGTTACCAACCTGGTCTGTGTGTGTGGGTGCTGTGCTGTAGCTACCACGCTGGGCGCCAAGCTGGGCGCCACTGCCAGTGTTGTCCGGCACCCTGGCTACGACCGCGGGCGGCGGGTCTGCCTCGTGGGCGCTGTGGAGCGCGGCGGCGGTGGTGCTACTCTGGACCTCCTGCTGGGGCCTCGCGTGCCGGCTCGCCAACGCCCTCTTCGCGCCCTCCTCGGGCCGCCGCAGCGTCCGCGCCACTTTTTCTTATTAAAAGCCCGGCCCCCTGAAAACCTCCGCACGGCCGCCAGCCAAAGAGTGGCCACGAAGATCGCTAAGGCCGAGAAAGTCAGGGGGGGGCGCCCCCTTCCCTGGGGTTAGCCCGGGCTGCAGTAGAAAGGGGGCGCCCCCCCCCCCCCCCCCCCCCCGCACGGGTGCCGCCGGCCTCGTCAGCGGCACCTGTCAGGCGTGTCTGGCGGCACCACCCGGCCGGTCTAACTCGTGCAGTCGCACCGGCCTGCCAGCCCAACCTATCCGGTGGCACCGGCCGACCGACCGGACATGTCCGGTGGCACCGGCCTGCCAGCCCAACCTGTCCGGTGGCATCAGCCCACCTGTCTCATCCCACCGGTGGCACCGGCCGACCGACCGGACGTGTCGGGTGGCACCTGCCGGCGGGTCTGGTCTGCCTGGTGGCACCTGCTGGCGGGTCTGGTCTGCCAGGTGGCACCGGCCACAGGGGTCTGATCTGCCGGGTGGCACCGCAGACCGGTCTTGCTTTATCTGGTGGCACCTGCCGGCGGGTCTGGTCTGCCAGGTGGCACCGGCCGCCGGGGTCTGATCTGCCGGGTGGCACCGCAGACCCGTGAGCGGACCTGGTCGGCGGCCGGGTGGGGGGGGGTGCACAATGTTGGGCGACGGAAGGGAGAAGGGAGAGGGGAGAAGGGAGAGGGGAGAAGGGAGGGGGCGGTGGCGGCAGGGGGGTTGTGCGGGTGGCCGCCACCCGTGACAGGGTGATACCGGCCACCGGTGCCACCGGCCACCTGGCACCACAGCACGTGGTGCACAATGCCTTTCCCCTCCCCTCCCTTCTCCCTTCTCCCCTCTCCCCTCTCCCTTCTCCCTTCCGTCGCCCAACATTGTGCGCCCCCCCAGCCGCCGACCGAGTCTGCTCGTAGGTCGGTGGTGCCACCGGCCAGAAAGGACCACGCCGGCAGGTGCCACCCGACAAGTTCGGCTGGTCGCCCGGTGCCACCCGACAGGTTTGGCTGGTCGATCGGTGCCACCGGTAGGGTAGGACCCGCCGGCCGGCGCCACCCCGCAGGTTTGGCATGTCGGCCGGTGCCACCGGTAGGATAGGAAGGGTTTGGCTGGTGCCACCTGGCAGACCAGACCCGCCGCCCCGGTGCCACCCGACAGGTTTGGCTGGTCGATCGGTGCCACCAGGCGGACCAGACCCCCGGCCGGCGCCACCCGACAAGTCCGGTTGGTCGGTCGGCGCCACCAGGCAGGTTAAAGTGTCCGGTCAGACCGGGGCACGGCTCGTGTGCGGCCCCAGGTGCAAAAACAAAAGCCCAGATTTTAAGCAGAAAAGTAACTGTACGCCGCTCTGCCGCAGCCGGTCGCCGAATCCGCGGCCGCTGCTGTCCTGTTCGCACTAGGTTGGTGCGGGGTAGCGGCGCTGGCCGGACCTGGGAAGAAGCTGGGAGTGTAAGGAGGGCCGGCAAGGGGGGGCCCTGCCGGTCTCAGGAGTCGGGGCCTGCGCACGCCGCGCGGCCGCGGGCCGCCCGCAGCAGGCGGGCCCTCTTGACTTGCACCAGGTACCGGTGGGTCACCAGCCGCAGGACCTCTTGTTGGTACCTATCCGATCGCTGGCTCCGTCTGGCCAGCAGTTCCGACCACACCTCCGCTCCGGCGCACGCCCGGGTCCCGGGCGGCAGGCCCCCGAAGGACATGGCCAGTGCTCGCTGGATCAGCGGCCAGTTGTCCTCGCGGACGTGGGCGTTCTCCAGCCCCCGGGGGCCCAGAGACGATGCGGTGGTTAGGGGGCGGGCCAGGCCAGTGTCTCGCAGCTCCGGCCACGACCGCCGGCCCCACACCAAGTGTACCGCCGCCCAGTACACGACGGCGGCTTGGGTGGAGCCGCGCTTGCTCTGCAGGCCGGCCAGCAACAGGTCGGCCACCTCCCGCGGCTCACAGGGCCACGAGTCGATTACGCACTGCACGCGGACTTCGAAGCCGGACTCCAGCTGGTTGAGGTGAGCGTTCTGCAGGCAGTTGCTGGTCTCGTGCGCGCAGGCCAGACAGACCGTCCGAGCTGAGCCCGCAGCGGCCGGCCGTGGGCACGGGCACTCGTCGAGGTGGCCGCCGTGCCTCGCCAGCCTGGTACCGCACTGCACGTGGAAGGCTAGGCACGCCTGGGCGCAGACCGAGACAGTGTCCGCGGAGACATGACGCAGGACCGCGGTCAGGGTGAGCCAGCGGTTCAGGCAGACGAGGCAGACGTAGTGGCCGCCGGCCGCGCCCAGCTCACGCAGGGCCGAAGCCCGCCGCCAGTCAAAGCCCGCCGCCTTAGCCGACAGGAGGTACAGGTCCCCCGCGTCCAGGGACAAGCGGAGGCGGCGCCCTACCAACGCCTGGCGTTGGTACCAGTGCCAGTGCAGCTGCAGCGGCGCGCCGAGCCTGACGCCTAGGACGCCCGGGCTGTCCGTGTGGCCGTGCGGGTACACACCCTGCCAGCGGCTGTCGGCGTACCAGAGGCCTTGTGCCGGCCCCAGCGGCCAGGCCTCGGGCAACAGGCCCTCGAGGCCGCGCCTCAGCCTGGAGAGTACCGGCAGCCGGCCGAACGCTACCGCGCCGGCCCGGCCGGCGGCGAAGCTCTGTTCCTGGTCGGTGGGCCCAAAGTGCAAGCGGCGCAAGTCCCCGCGCGGGGGACCCACGCACGCCGCCGCGCCCGGGGGATCCTGTGAGGGCTCCTGCCCCCATAAAACGTGTACCAAGAGAGGAAGGTACCAAAGACCCACCCCCCCTAGTATACGCTGGTGTAGAATAAGGGCTGCTTGCTGTCAACATCCTCCTCCTATTCTCACGTGGTAACATATCGAAATGAGAAAGAGAAGAGAGATGTGAGAAAGCAACAAATGACACACACAGCACACACACACAACTGCTCCACACACAGCTTATGAGTTATGCTGGTGACACCTGTTTCCTCCAACCGAATACAAAACAAATGTGCGTGCTCCTACACCTCACACACAATCTGTTTCTATCCCGCTCCCCCTAAGGAGAGCTCAACTGTCTAAAGCAAAACTTGAAAAAGGTCAACACCCTTTTCTGTCGGAAATTCCGAGGTGTCAAAACCTCAAGAAACACAAGGCAAGAAAAACGTGAGAACTTGAGCTTTTCGTGAACCTCACGAAAAGCAAAAGCAAAACCCCGTTCAATTTTTGTTAGTGGCTCCAGATGTAACCGGAACAGCTACTCTGACACTTAGTCGTACCTCAACTGTAGAGGGGCAGACCAAGCATAAGAGTCAAGTAACGACAAGCCGGACAACACTTGATGCCACTATGTAATGTACGGGCCGGCCGACAGATTGGACCTGATGCCATTTTATTCCTGGTCTGTTGCCGTTTTCCTTTTTGGCTTCACTGAGCTAATACAACGAGACATCATTCTCATTCTTGAGGACTGTGTTTGGTTGTATTACCGACTTTTTACGAGCTATCGTTGGGGGCATTACAGAGGAGGAAACAAATTGACAAGTGGTATGGGGAAAAAATGTAATTCATAGCTGAATTTTAATTTGATATTAATAGTTTGAAGTCATTTCTGCACGAAATCGAAAACTAGTTAGTGAAGTCGAAACGTGGTGCACTGAGAGCCTCAGGAGGCGAGGAGAATCTAACCGGCTGGCCCAAAAAGAGCGAAAAAACAACTGTAAATTGGTTTTGGCAGCTCCTTAAAGTGCTCAGTCTGATACCTGGATAGTATTACCGGTACACAATACAGCATTTAAAAAAACAACGGTAATGGTTTTGGCAGCTCCTTAAAGTGCTCAGTCTGATAGGATAGTATTAATATTACCGGTACACAATACTGTCAATACAGCATTTTTACGATTGGTATTCAAGTTGAAAACCAGATCCACAAATGTGGATCATAGGTAAGATTTAATAAAACAGTGTGAGCAGTGAGTGACAACCGCACTGAGACTGAGTGTATTGATGAGGGGCAACCTTGTCTAGTGAATGTGACTAGAAAGTAGGTGAAAAACGTTTATTGAAAATATATCGAAAAAGTTTATTCAACATGGTCTCCCTTCATTGTGCCCATATATACCTTGCATGCATACATAACTACATACACAACCGATGCTCTCAACCCAGAAAAAAAAAAAAAAAAAAAAAAAAAAAAAAAAAAAAAAAAGAACGAGGACACAAGTCGATCGTGCTGGGTTCTGGTCTGCAGTGAGAAGTATAATGAGATGTAGAAACCCAGCGCGGTCATATGCAGGTGTGTATGTATGAATTTATTTTTTTTATGTATGAATGAATGTATACATAGTTCGTCTGTACAGATGGTATGTATGGCATCTATTTACACAATTGCATATATGCATATGTACAACTGTGAGAATGCACTTAGCTATGAGCTATGCAGCTACGTATTTAACGTGATGCATGGATATCTATTTCTTATGCGTTTACGTTGTGTCTATGGGCCAGATTGCTTCGAGGTAGGAGGGCATGCTCACGGACAAGCGATCTTTTTCGGTTGGTCCGTGCATGATCATGGCGCAGCGATGTTTTCTTCCGCTGGTCCGTACGGCGCGTCTCGGCCATCACATAACTCAACTTCAACGGCGGTGCCACCGCAGCCCAGGTTCTTGTCGTT
>WBZZ01002131.1:30000-32500 GCA_019918135.1 Paulinella micropora
AGGAGGAAGCAGCGATGAAGAAGCAAGAAGAAGAAGAGGAAGCAGAAGCGAAGAAGAGAGAGGAAGAAGCAGCAGCTGCGAAGGCCAAGGAAGAGGAAGAAGCAAGAAAGAAGCAAGGGGAGGAAGAAGAAGCAAAGAAGAAGCAGGATGATCTCAATTTATTAGACAGCCATCAGAAAAGCCAACGAGGCAAAACATCGAAATTACTCGAGATTCTTATAATAGTATATCACACCTTTTTGTATGTGGTTCCTCATGGACGATCCTAAGCAACCTGATGGAATGCCACTGCTTTGTAGGCTTCGTCTTCGATGGAGACTAAATCCAAGAAAATAAAGCTGAGTGATCAGGGCGGGATGACCAAAGAAGATGCCGCCACATGCATCCAATCACACTGGCGACGTTACCGAGCCTCTCAGCCAGGTACAGAGTTCTGTACAGCCTTTCTGTTTTGCTTTCCTTCCTTCATTCCTTTTCTTTCTTTTGCCTTTCTTTTCTTTTCTTTTCTTTTCTTTTCTTTCCTTTTTATTTTCTGTTCTTTTTTCTTTTCTTTTTTCTTTTCTTTTCTTTTCTTTTTTCTTTTCTTTTCTTTTCTTTTCTTTTCTTTTCTTTTCTTTTTGTCATTTTCTTGTCTTTCGTTTTGTTTCTTGTCTTTTCTTTTCTTCTCTCTCTTTTTTCTTTTTCTTTTTCTTTTTTTTCTGTTTTCTTTTTCTTTTTCTTTTTTTTTTTCTTTTTCTTTTTTTCTTCTTTGTTTTCTTTTTTGTTTTCTCTTTGTTTTCTGTTTTTTTTTTCTTTTTTGTTTCTTTTTGTTTTCTTTTTCTTCTTTTTTTTCTTTTTTGTTTTCTTTTTGGTTTTCTTTTTTCTTTCTTTTCTTTTCTTTTTTTTTCTTTTCTCTTCTCTTCTCTTCTCTTCTGTTCTTTTCTTTTCTTTTTTCCTTTTCTTTTTTTCCTTTTCTTTTCTGTTATGTTCTGTTCTTTTGTGTCCCCCCATCCCCCCCCCCCTTTAAAATATATACATATATATATATATTATAATCACACATCCAGCCTGGGTTTTTTTTTGTTTATGCTAAGAATTTCTTGTATTTTCCTCCAGAGGACTGATTTTCCCAAGACATGCATACTTATGTATCACACATTACATATACATACATGCATATACATGTAGTTCGAGAGGAGCTGAAATCGCAATCTAGTTTTGAGAAGTCGGACACGATTGTTGAGAAGTCGAAACACGACACCAAAGTCGCAGCGGACCCATCGGTCTGGATGCATGCAAACAGACATATACATATATAAACACATACATACGTACATATATATGTATGCACCAAGGTCGCCGCCGACCCTTCGGTTTGCATGCCTACATACCATACGTACATATACATATACTGCATACATACATACATACATACATACATACATACATACACATGCACACACACACACACACATACATACATGCATACACACACACATACATACATACATACATACATACATACATATATACATACATTCATACATACATACATACATATATAGAAACATACATACATACATACATACATACATACATGCATGCGTGCATGCATGCATGCATACATACATACATACATACATACATATATACATACATACATACGTATACATGCATACATACATGCATGCATACATGCATACATACATACATGCATACATGCATACATACATACATACATAAATACATACATACAGGAGGAAGAAGCAAAGAAGAAGCAAGAGGAAGAAAACAAGAAGGAGGAAGAAGAGGCAGCGAAAGCAAGGGAAGAAGCAGCAGCAGCAGCAAAGAAAAAGGAAGAGGAAGAGGAGGAAGAGAAGAGGAAGCAAGAGGAAGAAGCAGCAGCAGCAGCAAAGAAAAAGGAAGAGGAAGAGGAGGAAGAGAAGAGGAAGCAAGAGGAAGAAGCGGCAGCGAAGGCAAGAGAAGAAGAGGAGGCAGCGAAGAAGGAAGAGGAAGAAGGACAGAAGAAGGAGGAAGAAGAGGCAGCAGCAGAGAAGAGGGAAGTGGAGGAAACAAAGGAGGAGGAGGGAGGAGAGGCAGCGGCAAAGAATAAAGTAGAGGAGGAAATAAAGAAGGAGGAGGAGGGAGATGCGCAGGGGAATAACGGGGAGGAGGCACAGCAGAAGGCAGAAGAGACACCAGAGGCACAGCAGAAGGCAGAAGAGACACCAGAGGCACAGCAGAAGGCAGAAGAGACACCGACCGAAGGTGAGGAGGGAAAGACGAAGGAGTTTCAGGAGGAGGTTGTGCAAGTCGATGGCGAGGAAGTGGAAAGGGCAGCACAGATCATGGCGGAAGCGGAAGCGGAAGGGCAAGCAACACAAGGCGCGGGACTTGGAACGGGAAGCGAGATGGAGCAGGCGGTAGGAGAGGGGCATGATGCTAGTGGAACCGGAGGCGGGACTGCAGTGCCGATTTCCGCAGCCGACTAGGCCGCCCCCCACCAACACGCCGATCAAGC
>WBZZ01002131.1:37500-60000 GCA_019918135.1 Paulinella micropora
GTTATAGTACGTTAATAGTTCCTCTATGATTTAATTAGTTCTAATATATATATATATATATATATATATATATATATATATATATATATATATTTAGTAATAATACTTGGACCTGCCAACGTACGGCGATTCGGGGTAAAAAAAATATCTGTAATGTATTAAAATTTTCTGTTTTAACCGGAGTAAACGTGAAAAAACCTCATGAAAGCAGTTTCAGCCATCGAAAAACAGTGCAGCCTTGCAATTTTGGCTCGAGCAGGTGATTTTTATGACATATTTTCCGGAACTGATGTCTTCAAACACAATGCAAGTACCGGTGGAAACGAGTAAGAAAGTCTTGAACCGGTCCGAAGGCACGAAAACGTTCAGGCAAAATTCAAACAATGAAATAAAAAGGATCAATTTCATGAAAAAAGTACTTTCGAAAAAATATTACATATTTCGAAAACAGTACCCGAATCCAAACGCATTACTGGGTAGCAGCGGGAAGAGCGGGGCGGCTTGGTTTACAAGTACATGCCATTCGTCATGGTACTCTTCCAAGCAGAAGGAACCCTCCTCGAACAAGCCATCATCCTGTTTATCGTAGTCATCCTAGTTAGTGAACACTAAAAATCAAAACGCAAGGTCAATGTAATTCCATCATTGAATGAGCTGCTGGCACACGACCCTTTGTGAGAAGGCAGTTTCAATTCTTACACGTCGTGCACTGTTCTCATTTCATGCATGACTGAACGATTCACGCTTTGCAGAGACTGACGTTTTCTTCATTTTTCTTCTTCCTACAAAACGATACTTTTCTAGGGTCGCTTCCAGCTTCCATTTTTCTTTAGATTCATCTTTCTGTTTGTTTTTAACATATTTCTGCTTTCGAGATGAACAAAATTAAATGATGTCTTTAAATCTAAGAAGCAAGGTTTTCTTCAGGAACTACAAAGACACAGACGAAGCATGTGATAAAAAAAGAATGTAAGATTCGAATTCCCAGACTCAAATTTTCTGTGTCTGTTGCATGAAATGAAAATATGTCATATTTTTCTTGTCTGCAAGACTCAACCGAACATTGATGCTGTTAAAAAAAAGAAGAAATATGTCATATTGGATTTTTTTTTTTAGTTGTTAATTTTCACGATCAAACATTCATGATCATTCAGCTGCAACAATTAACATGAAAGTTAAAAATATAGTAACGTTTTTACAATTGAAATTACACATCACATGCTAACATTTCAAACACAACCACAGATGACTATACTATTGATAAGAAAATTTATATTTCGAAAAAAAACAACAAATGAAAAAAACTAAATCTGAAGTTTGTGAAAAAAAAAGTCATATTGTGAGAATGATTCAGTTTTAACAACATCACCTGAAGAAAATCTGTAAAATCAAGTTCAAATGATTTTTCAGAAAATTAAAATATGTCATATTCTATGACATGACTGCTTTTGAGTCGACAATCAGTTTAACCAAAGTGCTAAAAGCAGTAGGCTCATTTTTTTTTCATGACTGAACAAACTAGGTCAATTTTCCATTTTTAATTGCAAAAAAAAAAAAAAAAAAAAAAAAAAATGCTAGCACCGTTTTAATCCTACTGAAACCTTAAAAAACAAGCATGTCTTCCAGCATGCTGATTATTTTTGTGAAGTATTGAACAAATCTGGTCATGTGAGCGCTTTTGCATTGGTACTTTGTTTGTGAGAACGTCCGAAATCTGATTTGGGACGTTGTAAAACTAATGAACCAATTTTTTTTCAACATTTATCAGCTTTTAGTTAGATCAAGAACTTAAGTTAAATCTCGAAATGAAATTTGAAGGTCCATGATGAGTTTAACTAGTTTAAAAATATTAAAAATGAAGAAAATGTTGACCTAGAGATGCATGATCTTGTCATGAATTGCATTTTGTTTGATTTTTTGTTGTGTGATTAAGTTTAAATCTGTCTTTCTTTTGGTTTTTTTAACTGTCTGTGTTGAGAACACACATACTTGAGGGTGCAAAAATCACTTTAGTAGCTTAAAAACATTTTAGTGAGAAACAAAAAACTACATTTGAACAGAATTACGACACGATGTGAGATTCATTACCTACTTTTCACACAATGTAGAACAAAAACTCCTTGAAGCTTTAGAGCAACATCTTCGTGATGAAGCTTCTGGTTCAATTTTGTGTGTCAAGTGATTCCTAGTTGATACATCCTAAATGAATTGATGTGCAAGCAGAAAAAATTGTGATAAAGTTTGCCAAACATTCAGACATTGGTGTGACCACGTTTCACAAAATTCGTCGCAGGCTGCTGTGTCTCAATCATGACAATTTTTTTCATTTGTTTAACACATTTTTTTTTCTGTTTGATCAACTTCTTTCCTACTAGTAACATTTTCTCACAAGTTGATGTGATCAGATGCTTCACTGATTTTGTGAAGCACCTTTGTTGAATTCATTGTAATAAAAAATATTACATACTTTTTAGTGTTATGTCACTTGAAGGAACAAACCTGTAGTAAGTTGTGTTGGTTACCTACAAAGAAATTAAGGTTTACAAACACAGTCTAACAAACATGATCAAAAGACACGTATGTCACTTGAAAGAACAAACCTGTAGTAAGTTGTGTTGATTACCTACAAAGAAAATAAGTTTTACAAACACAGTCTAACAAACATGATCAAAAGACACTTAAGAAAAATATATCATATTTGCCACGTGGTTTTGGTTGGAAAATGGCCGGCGCGCACGGTTCAGTTGCAAGACCGGATGGGTAACACTGATGAATCTCAACCAGAAAATTGTGGTGATCACTAAGTCTGAAAATATGACATATTTTTAACAAAGCATGATTGGGCCATTTCTCAGCATTGCATAATTGATATTTCACCTTCCAAAGGGGGTAAATGAAGCCGTACGTTGGCAGGTCCAAGTTATAATGCAATAGTCAAGTTGAATTCAATTCTAATATTGACTATTTGCATATCATCCATTAGCTGAGTAGTACATAAAACTCACATGAAACTGAGTAGTATTAATAAAGTGACAGTAATTTGAGTAAATATGACAGAGTCAGGAACTAGCAGTCGATAGTACTTATTGCTTTACTACTGATACTGTGCCCTGATTGTGAATTCAGGTGACATATTAATAACTCTGCAGCCACGGTGCAGTTAAAAAAAAAAAAATCAAGTCATGCAGAGACCGGATCATAGTGCAGCTTAGCGTCATACCCAGCACCATATATTAGTGTGACGTCCTCACCGACCGCTCGATGAATTTTCCATGTCGTGGGTAAAAAATGTATTATTACAATAATAATAAAACATGTGAAGTAAGGTTCTTATGTGACACACAATTGCACTGGAAACACAAAACAAATGCTTACCATCACTGAAATGAATGGAAAGAATAAGATGCATGAACGTGAAGAAGAATGGTGTGAAGGGGGAAGAAAAAATAGTAAAGAAAACCAAACGAAGAAGGCAGGGACGTAGTAGAGAGGGACAACCAAAGAAAAGGAAGGAATCGATAGGAATTCGCCAAGTGGAAAAAAAAAGGAGATAGCAGTGGTTGTGTATGTGAAGTATAATTTCATACACGTACATGTATTCATGCCATACGTCGTTTTCAATATATTACATGATATACGATATACAATTATGCATACATACATACAAACAAACAAACAAACCAACCAACCAACCAACCAACCAACATACATACATACATACATACGTACATACGTACGTACATGCATACATACATGCATACGTACGTACATACATACATACATGCATGCATGCATACATACATACATACATACATAAGTAGATGATAACCCAGAACTCGTCGTGAATTTTGCAAAATTCTTGCCTTCGTCTGGGTTGTTGCAACGCTTCCTATTAATTTGCCGTAAAATCAATACAAAGAAACAAAAGCAGTAAAATAGCCTTCTACAGCACAACAAGAGAAAAATATATGTATCATTAAATTTACCTTTTTCGTCTTACTCTTCAGAAGCAACTTCAACTCAACCACCTATCACACACACACAACAAGTATGGTAGATAAAATTTCTTTACAGACAGGATGGCTTTCGCCCAATTTTTTGAATTGAATACACACTAGTTTATACTCCTATGCGCAAAAGGAGTTAGTGGATATAATTACTTTTATTAAATTCTCTGTCTTTTGTATCTCTCATACGACTGAATTATTTCTGATGAAGTTTTTCCACTATCAATCATCTTTCGTGCTCTTATCTCGTCATCTATTCCCATCGGTTGGTTTTCAGCACTCAACCAATGTTCAAACAATCTTAATTATTTCTTCTTTCGTTCTTCTCTCTTTTTTTCTCGTTTCATCTGTTCAATTTTTTCCTTTCTTTCTCTGTCTCCTCGTCTTTGTTCAATTATTTCTTCAATAGCATTTGCTTTATTCTCGCATTCTCTTTTTTGTTTCTCCAATTCGATCCTTTTTTTTTCATTCTCATCAAGTCTGCTTTGTATTATTTCATTTTTGGTTTTGTTTTTCGTTTTGTATTTTATTGACTGAGAGTAATGCTTATCTTTTAATTTTTCGAGCCACTTATTATGGCTTTCTCTTTCAACATATTCGCCATCACTATTATTATCCGATTCACTCATTGACAGTGAGAAAAAATGAAAGTGAAAGTTCTCCAGTTTCCAGTTTCACAAAATCTGGCAAGAGTGAAAATCAACCTCACCTTTCTCGTTTCTGGTGTAAAAAATGTTGTTTTTCCTTTTTTATCTGCATTTCAAATGGACAGCAGAAAATCCAGAAATTCTATCACGTGTTTTTGTTTGTTTCTTTTTTCATTCTTAGACTTTTTCAGAAAGCCCAAAGTGGCCCAAAAAAAAAGACTAAACCCTTGTTTTTTGCCGTGTGTGTGCAGATGTCGGACGACCAACCGCATGAGGAGGCTGAGGAGGAGTCAGTGCAAGCCCGCCCAGAAGACCCAGAAGTGAAGGTAAGGTTGTTGTTCGTTTTCTTTTGACAATGAATGTGTTCAGGTAGCGACTGACGCACTCGAAAGGCTTTGGATTGGTCGTATCACGACAGGGAATATTCCGAAGGAGCTTGGTGGAAACAGAGTAATTGTTAGCCTGCCAGAAGTCCAAACACAGAACAACATAGGTGTCCTATTGTGAGCGAGACTCCATTTTGGACTTACATCGATAAGAAGAATGGAACAGCGAAACTTTTCAGACAGGCGAATGAGGGTATGCCGATTGTTAAGATGAATTGCTACAATTCCAACTTACGAAAAGATCAAATACCAGAACGCTTTTTAGTTGAATTTACCGACGGCTCTCTGAAATTGTTCAGGTTGTGGGATAATATAGATACAATCGCTAACTACTACGGGCTGTCCATTAAGACCACCTACAGAGTTATGTTTGATTAAAGCAACTAAGAAAGATGCAGAATATGTAATTACAAAATTGATGGCATATTCTGTGTCCATCGACCTTTGCAACTGAGGTTTAATTGTTATGTTTCTTTACCCACTTCATATATAAAGAAATATGATGATTAATCCTACTACTTAGTTTTATTTTCGATTAAACAAGGGTCGCTGAGGCATTAATTGATCATATATTTTTCTTAGCATTGAAACATCATTTATTACATTCAAAATCTAGAAAAGTATATGAACAATTCATTCAAATTATTCTTCAGTTTTCATTAAAGGTCCAGTATTACTTTCGCCTTTCGCTCCCTCTTACTAGTCCTAATGTTTTCCGGTTCTATTTCCTCCCGCTTTAGCAGTTTTTTAGTCTTTTTCTCTTTAATAATTTCTTTTGTTTGTTCCTTTATATCTTTTTCTTCGTCAATCGGTTTGATAAAATCAGTTTTCAATAAATCTCTTGGACTTACCAACTCATCATTATTTAATATTAACTTGAATCCAGACCGGCCCTTGACTTATAAATAATCTTACTGAAAGTCTTCCCACCTTTGGAGAAAACATTTCTTTTGTTTTCTTTTCTTACACTATCACCAACATTAAATTTGTCTATTAAATTATCCAGTGTTATAACTTGTTTATTTTTGTCTCTTCCGAAAAATACATCCACTGGTTTGGCTTTAATACCTCTATGAATTTTATGATTATAAGCATTCACTAAGTCCTCAATATAACTGACCCAGTCGAAATTACGATTAGTTTCAAATAAAAGATCAAGCCATCTTCTAATACTTCGTATCACTCTATCAACAACGGCAAGGGCTCTATGGTCGCCAACTTCAACTACATCGTGTCTAATTCCATTTTCAATAAAATAATCGCGGGTCGCTCCTTTATATTCTCCCCCGCTGTCAGTAGTAATTGATTTCGGTTTATATTTGATTGATTTTGAAGCATAATAAACTTCTTTTGCTGTTTTATTTTTTAATTGAATGATTATTAAATATCGGCTATGACAATCTATCCAAACAAGCATCCAAGCATAGCCCTTATTTCCTTTCTTATCTTTTATTTTACTCATATCTGCTAGGTCAAGAAAAACTTGGTCTAATGGTTTATCAACCCATATCGTGTTCCATATTTTCTGGTTCTTTTTCTAGTGGTGAATTTCAAGGGCTTCTTCTTCTTTTGTTTCAACTACTTCTCCCGTAAGTGTGTCTTCTGTATTAATAATTATATGTTTATGGTCAAGTTGATTTTCCTCACTCATCTATATTTTAGAATTTTAAAAAGCATTTTTCAATATCATTAATTTTTTCTTTCTTGTTTGTCTTTTCAGATTAATTATAAACATTAACAGATATGTTTGATTTCTTACCCCTCCCTTTCTTTGGTTTTGGTTCTTCTTCCTCACTACTTTCACTTTCGCTTTCTTCACTTTCTTCTGGCTCGGGCTCTGGTTTCTTACTCTTCTTTTCTCTCTTAGTTTCTGCTTTTGCTCTTTTTATTTTCAACTTAGCCATCTTTTCAGGGAATAAGGTCTGTGAAATCAACCTCATCCTCACTCTCACTACTCTGTTCTTCTTCGTCTTGGTCTCGACCAGCCACGATATCGTTCGCCACATTTTTATTTTCTATCTCTGCTATTTTCGCTCCATATCTTCGTCTTCACTTTTAATCGCGGTTCGGTATTATTCGAATACTTTTTTCGTGTGTTCCATTTTTCTCTGCTTAGCCTTTTGCTTAATTCCATTAACTGCTTTTCCCCAACGGCTCGCTTCATGACTTGGCATTCTAAACTAAAAGTTTTATTTTTTAGTATTTTTAAAATTAAATATTTATTGATATTTTGTTCTGACTTCGTCATCACAAAACATCGTTTCCAATTAATTTTTTTCTTAAAATTTTTTCAGATGTTTTAGAATAAGCGAGAGTGCGACAGCACGAAGCGCAATTCTAAAATATCAATGTCTCAATATAAATCATTACTCGGCTTGAATGAGTTGGCCGTCGATACTCTAGATATACTTAACTTAGACTTAACCAACACTAATATTACAGGTTTAAACACAGACAGGGTGCCGGAAGATGCTAACCCGATAAATCTTTATTATACTGACTGGCGATTTGACACAAGATTATCTAACAAATCAACATCAGACATTAAAGAAGGAAAAAATTTATACTATACAGAGCAACGAGTAAGGGATAATGAAGAGGTCAAAGCCTCAACTCAACACAGAAGCAATACTTCAAATCCGCACCAAACCAGTCTATACAACTTGATAGACACTAACATATCCGCACCAGCAGTCTGGCAATAGTTAACATACAATGATGTGGATGGCAAATGGAGGAATACCGCCCTCGGTTCAATTGATATACTCTCCGATGTAATCATAACCGCACCAATAGCGATGAATAGTTATCTCACATATAACACTGTCAACTGGGTAAATACAACATTTCCAATAAATGTTGATAAATTCGGCAACATTAACATGGGAGGTTATTTGAATATAACAGGAGTTAATTTACTAAATACAAAAGATGTCGATACTTGGATAACAGAACACGAGGCGAATAATGATAAAGCGTCAGCGGATGGTTCAATTAATACACACAGCGATGTATTAATAACAGGAACACCAACCAATAATCAATTGCTCATTTATAGCACAGGCCGATGGAGAAATGTGACATCACCCTTTCTGAGATTAGATGGCACCGCCAGTATGGCTGGAGCATTAAATATGGGAAATCAAAATATAACGAATGTGAATTTGGTTGATGGTGTTGATGTTCTGCTCTTGATGGTTCGGCGCTTAAAACAACAGGAGACCAAACAATAGCAGGGGTCAAAACATTTAGTAATGTAATAAATGCTAGTGCGGGCATTGATATGAAATCGCAAAGCATAACAAACGTAAATCTTGTTGATGGTGTTGATGTTTCTGCTCTTGATGGTTCGGCGGTTAAAACAACAGGAGACCAAACAATAGCAGGGGTCAAAACATTTAGTACTGTCATAACTGCGACACTCGGCATAACATCGAATGACAAAATAACAATAGCACAAGACAAACCATTAATCATCGGCAGAACAACAAGAGGATTGGGAGTATACACAGGAGGATTAGAATTATACGGAATATCAGGTGTAGCAGAGCCGCATATACAAACATTTACAGCAACCGATTCAAATTATCCAATTTTCCAATTAATTAGCAATGGTCATAGCAATGTAGCATTGAAATTTGATTGTTATTGGATGGAGCATCTAATGTTCTGCTACTTCAAATTTTATGATAGTTAAGGGCACTAATCTCCTTTTTCAGTACGCATCAGAGTAACGGCAGGAAACAATACAACATTTAATACAGCAATAGACATTAATAGAACATCATGCTTATTGACAACAAAGGCAGTAACGGCAAGCGGATTAATAACTGCAAATGCGGGAGTATCAACAACCACACTTACAACAAGCGACAATATAGTAGTAGGGCTGGAAAAAGTGTTTTTATTGATAGAAGCGGAGCAACAACTAATAATAAACTGGTTTTATGGGATGGAGGAACACCATCAACAACTGCTTTTCTCTGGTTTGGTGTTGCTAGTCAAACTTTGCTTTATAATGTTAATGCTTCGACTGATAGTCACGTGTTTTATTATGGAGGCACAAATGAATTATTTAGAATTAATAATACAGCAATTACGGCTTCAAAATCAATCAAAGCAAATGGTGGTCTTGATATGAACAGCTACAAATACAGGCCAGCTAAATGGTAAGTCTGTATCAACTTTGATAACAGAGCACAATGCGAATAATGCGAAAGTGTATGCGGATAGTTCAATTGATACACACAGCGATGTAGTAATAACAACACCCGCAAACGGCCAATTACTAACATACAACGGCACAAACTGGGTAAATTCCACAGGGTCATTATCTTTCCTTTCTTTGACGGGTGTAACTATGTCAGGCGACATTAAAATGGGTGCTTTGGCTTTTGCTATGTACACCGCACCGGAGACTATGATAACCAATTCTTCACCTTCTCCATTCGTCGCTTCTGCTTCTACTAAATACGATCCAGCACATCAGGCTTTTAATGCCGACCAGAACAATTATTGGTCAAGCAATGCACACTACAACGACACGACAGGAGTTTATTCAAGAGTTCCAGCAAACACAAATACATTTTCAGGAGCAGCATACACGGGCGAACATATAAAAATATATTTGGGAGCAATATACAGGATAAAAAAATATTATGTCAGGTCTTCGTCTGCTAATTACATTGAAATGACACCGAGCATTTGGTATGTGGGAGTGAGCACGGATAACATTACATTCACATTATGGGATTCACAGACTGGGCGAGCATGGGCTTCACAAGCAACTAAAACATATACACCGGCTTCAAATGCTTCTGCTGGATATATCATATTCGTCGCGAACAAGGCGGGAAGTGGAGGAACTTCATTTAAAAGCCAAGTCCGCATCGCCAGTTTGTATTTTTATTATGAGACATTTAATTATGATATAACATTGATTAGAAATATGACGAGCGACACTTTAACAATAAGCGGAGCAATAACAGCAAGTGGATTGATAACAGCGAATGCGGGATTAACAGGAACCACATTAACTGGGAGTTGATATGAAAAGCCAAAATATAACAAACTTAGCCACCCCATCAGCTTCAACAGACGGGGCGACAAAAGGTTATGTGGACACATTAGACGGGCAGAATGAAAAATTAACAGGAACCCAAACAATAGCAGGGACGAAAGAATTCAGCGGAATATTAGCAACTTCATTAGGTGTCCCGTGTATAGTAGGTAGGAATTCAAAAGGAACAGGAGCAACAGGTGGATTAGAATTATATGGAACCAACAACAATATGAACGGACCGCACATACAAGCATTTGTAAATACATCTGTTTATCCTGTATTTCAACAATCAAACTTTGGGCAAGACAATATTGCTTTAAGTTTTGATAGTTATTGGGATGGTTCAAACTGGAAATCAAGCGACCCAGGCTCAAACTTTCAAATATATAAGTGATAAACTCGCTTTTAACTACAAATCGGGAGTAGCACTGGCAGGAAACATAGTATTTAGTGAGGCGATGAACATAAGCAATGCGGGGGTGATAACAACAGGAGCAATAACAGCAAGTAGTTTAATAACCGCAAATGCTGGTATTAGTTCGGCTCAAACTATTACAATGAGTAATTTAGGCTCACAGATTTACTTTTCGGGTGGCACGACAGCCACGTGTGGTATAAGGTGGTCTGACGATAACCACGGTGTGTTTGTCAAAGAAATGCCAATGTTATGTATATTAGAGAGTATGGCGACATATACTTTCAAACAACAGGTTCTACTTCGCGAGCACACGTGAATTCAAGTGGTTTTTATGTTCCTTCGTCTGGTTCTTCAACTTCCGTTTAAATAGGAACAAGAACAGGATTTCCTAATGAACCTATGATTTTAATGAGGTCTGCCAATGTAGATAATAACCGCGGTTTCTTTGGTTATAGTGGCGGTAATATATATGCTTGGAGCACCACAAATTCAAATGGAGAGCCTTCGGGAAACTACAATTATATACCTACAAATGGAGCTTGGACATACTCATCAGACAGGAGATTGAAAACAGATATTAAGACATTAGAATGTGGTGAATGTTGTGAGAAATTAATGAAAATAAATTGTTGTTTATATTATTTGAAATCAGACGAAAAGAAAGAAAGTAAGAATTGTGGTTTTATTGCAGATGAAATAAAAAATACAGAGTTTGTTTCAAATTCAGGTATGAAAATAGGTGAAGATGAAAACCTTGAAGGCATAACATATACAATTTTTATTCTAATATTAGTTAGTGCTTTTCAACATGTGGCGGAAAAGGTAGTTAATTTAGAAAAAGAAAATAAACTTTTACTTAATATATTACAAGACCAAGCAAACCAATTAGCAGAAATACGTGCGGAAGTATTTGGTGTTTCTTAACTGATTATCGCAAGCGATAATCAACGTATTTCCCAATGCCACCTAGATTACACCCACCACCGCCTATTATAGAAATTGATGGCGAACTAACACCAGAACTGAAAAATCGTGTGCTAGTGTTTCGCTGAAGAATGAAGAAAAAAAAGTAGAGCACACATTGGAAGATAACTGGAATTGTTGTTGTATAAAAAACAGACCGACCGACAGCAGACTTATTAAATACTTATTTCAAATGGGTATCATTATCGCTATTATAACACTTTGAATCGTGAGGCTATCTGAAAAGAACTTGCCGTGTGAGGTAGCCAACACTTATGTCGGAATTTTGACCTTACTCATCGGCATTTGCCTGCCATTGCCTTCTAGTTCAAAGAAGTGAAACCGGTTTTTTGTTGTCATTTTTTCAAAAAGACTAGCATTCATACAAATGTATTTTATACCACATAGCATCATTTGAACATATTAAAGGAATGGTTTCATCAAAACTAACACACCAATCACTCATAGGCTTATACACACATTTAAATTTAGTTTCTATTCCTTGCTTTATACAATAAACACAACTCTCATTCTTTTTTTCTGAGTATCGCGAGTAAAAGTCGCAGGCAGTCCGCGAAATAGCCGAGCACACAAACAAGAATATTAAAATCATTTTTTATATATTATACAAAATATAGTATGACGGAGCACAAGTACCAAAAGATTATTTTTCTGAGTAATAATTCAGATGTCATTTACACCAACCAGAATGAATGTAAAATTTATCGACTATATGAACGACAAAACAGAGAAAAAAACCAGAATCTTTATATGGACAGAATTGGAATTATTGGCACCTTCTCCGACAGCAACACAGCAAATATTTCAAACCTCAGTTATAATTTGGGTGTCGTTGGTTGGTCAGACGAACAATATACATTTAAATTCCTTGAAACTGATAGAGGGAATATTGATGCAGGAAATTTAGCGGGAAGAATTGTTGTGTGTTTGGAATTTCTCACTTAGAATATAGGATGGAGAAGTTGAATAATGTGAAGGTGAAACCTGTAAAACAAGAGGGTGATGGAAACAAAAAAGCAAAGGGTTATAAATTATTTAGTGAGCCGTATGCCAATATATTTCTACTTGCCAGAAAAAGAGCGGGAAAACGACAGCACTCTTTGAAATACTGAAACGGACAACAGACAGAAAAACCTGTATTGTCATTATCGCTTCAACAATACACAAGGATTACATTTATAAAGCAATGGTAAAACACTTTAAGAACAGGGGAAACCCCATGGCAATATATACTTTTCTTAAATCAGATAGTGTTAATGCGAGGGGCTCTGCCCCGTCACAACGCTCTGCTTGTGTGATAGACTATGAACTTGACAAATTAAACAGACAGGACGAGCAACACGAAGGAGAAGTAAAACAGGACGAAAAAGAAACGATGGAGAAACCGCAATTTCTTTATTTTGGAAAAGAAGAAAAAGAGAAAACTACCGAACCAAAAGAAAGACAGAGTAAATATATTTCGCCAGAGGTTGTTTTTGATTTGGACGATTTAGGAACAGGATTAAGAGATAAGTCCGTAAGCGATTTGTTAAAAAAGAACAGACACTATAAATCAAAGGTTATTATGTCAAGCCAGTATCTGAACGCCCTACTGCCAGAAGCCATGAAGCAGTTAGATTATTTGTTAATCTTTCCGGCCCAGTCTCACGACAAAATGGAACTCGTGTATAAACACTTAGACTTATCTTTTAATTTTGATTACTTTCTTAAAAAGTATCACGAAGCAACAAAGGAGAGATTTAATTTTCTGTATGTTTCAAGTGTTGATGATGAGTTAAGAAAAATTTCAACTTCAGATTAAAATAATTATTTGATTTTACAAATATTTTTTTTCATAGTATAATGGTAGTGAAAACAACTCGTGTTTAAGTCATTCCAACAATCGGAAAACGAACAATTAACTCAAGCACAAATATGGGAGGTAAAAAGAAGACTGGGCACCCCGCCAAAGGCGGGAGTGGTTCGTCCTACGGACAGAAGCGGAAGA
This sequence comes from Paulinella micropora, assembly GCA_019918135.1. Classification (NCBI taxonomy): domain Eukaryota; phylum Cercozoa; class Imbricatea; order Euglyphida; family Paulinellidae; genus Paulinella; species Paulinella micropora. Next base: position 50,992 of record WBZZ01002131.1, read on the forward strand.
AGAAGCAGGGCGGTAAGGAACAGGCTGGCGGTAAAATTAAGTGGGCCAAGGTCGGAAAAACAGCAATGGCTGTGAATAAGTTCCTTCGCGATAACAAGATTACTTCAAAGACCTCTAATGCCCTTGGCGATGTCGGGGTTCCATATGCGTCTCGTATCGGGTCTACTGCTGCAAAACTTGGTTATGGTAAGCAGAGCGGAGGAGCTCTCAAATTTTGAAGATATTTTTGATATTTTGTTCTGACTTCGTCATCATAAAACATCGATGACTATTATTTTTTCCTAAAATAAAAAATCTATGTTTTAGAATATAAACAAACGAGTTTGTGTTATAGCAAAAATCACGAGTGATTTTTTATAAGCGAGAATGCGAAGCATGAAGCGCAATTCTAAAATATCAAAGGTAAGAACCCAGCGGGTTTATAGATATAAAAGCGGGATACCATATATCATCCAGAAGGGTAAAAAATATTAACTTAATTTCGGTAAAAAGATAAATGATTTAAGCACATTACAAATTGTTAAAGTTTTTATGAAATACTTAAGCAGACCAAAAGCAAAGAAAAAAGCAAAGAAGGAGGACTTAAGAACAATCCAGAGCCTGTCAGAGATTGAACAAAATACGAGAACAACAATTCAATACCACTTAGACAAACTCAGAAAGGAAAAGTATGAAGGTATTGAAGCAATAGAGAAAAAAGAAAAGACAGCACGGAATGAAATGGAAGAAGAAAAGAAAAGGTTAGAAAGAAAAGACATAGCCGATGGTAAGGAAAGGCAGGATGAGTTAGCAAGGATACACAGCAATGAACTATCCGATATCAAGGAACTACAAGAACAAAAAGACAGAGAACTAAGAAGGGAGCAAAAACTCATAGAGGATTTACAATTCGAACAGCAAAGGAACCAAAGATTGGCTATTATGCCACCACCACCCCAGCAATATCTCGGTCATCATGCACCACAGCAGGGACAACCGCAAGAACAACAAGCACAACAACAGGGACAACCGCAGCCAGAGGTAAAAATTAAACCGAATAAAGAATTTGAAAAAAATAAAAAATTAATCATAAATTCTGGAGTTTTTACTAAAGCAGATATAGATAATTGGAACCCTGCTAAAATACAAAGTATTGCGGAAAGAACAAAACAATTTCAAGAACAAATACAATAAACGATATGAAAAAAGTACTAGGTGAGCAAGAAAATTAAAAAAAAAATTTAGGAAATAAATTAGAGATGGCAAAATATGAAGCAATTTTAAAGAGTGGATTGGGAAATAGTAATATTGAGAAAAACCTTACTATTAAAATTCTTGGTGAAGCATTAAGGGAAAAACTTAAAAAAGAAATCCACGATGTTAAAGGATGGAACCAAAGAGCAACTTGGATTGTTGAAAAAATAATAGAACATAAGATAAATGTAGGACAAAAGAAGGAAGAAGTAAAAAAGAAACTCGCAGAATATTTGGGATTACAAAAGGGAAATGGATTAGAAGATTTAATTAATAAAGTGTTTTACGTAGAAAATATTAAAAAGTATCTATCACGAAAAGAATGGACACATTCAATAAGAAAAAAGATTATGTTAATGCTCTTATAAAGAAATATAGAAATGAACAGCAACCAGAGCCAGAGGTTCCACAGCCAGAGCCACAGCAACCAAAGCCAGAGGTGCCACAGCCAGAGGAGGCAAAACCAGAGGACACAGCAAGAGGAGCCACAGCAACAGCAAGAGAGAGAGGGTCGCGGACTAATGACTAATGAAATAGATGAAATAATGAAAAAATATGGATGGTATTTGGGAACAATTGCTAGTGATGAAATCTACAAATTAAATCCAGAAAAAAGAAAGCGATACGGATTTATTATGAATTTGGACAATCACAAGCAAGCGGGGTCTCATTGGATTAGTGTTTTCGTCAGTATAGATAAAGACAGGTAAGTTGAAGAGTATGACCCTTTAGCACTTTACGAACCTACTGAAGACTTTCAACAACAAATGAAACAACTAGTAAATAAAAGTAATCCAGATAGTTATTTATTAATGAAGGTTAATCAAGTAAAAGAGCAGAGTGATACGAGTGATACATGCGGATGGTTTGCTATGTGTTTTTTGATGGAGCGGGCGAAAGGAGTGCGATTTAAATTCGCCAGTACTTAAAAGAAGAATAAGTGGAAAAATTAAAAGCACAGAATGGGTATGGTTTTGACACCTTTTTGTAAAAAATATTTATCTTTAATAATATACAATGGACTACAAGGGAGGAAGAAGTTCTGGTATCTATTACATAAATAGCAAAAATAGAATAACTGGCACGGACAGTGACTTTACACACGAAGTCAATATGAAGGGACTAGACAATCCCACACACTGTAAAATTCTTCATATTTATGTGCCGAAGTCGTATTACTCTGCGGCTTCACCATATAATACTTTTACATTATCCGAAGACGGATATGATGCTTTAATTACGATACCTGAGTGCAACTACACAATGAACAACTTAAAAAATAAACTAGCAGAGATGCTAACCGCAAACAGCCCAAATAATTATACTTATGTGGTATCCAGTAATAATACCAACATAGACCCAGAAGATGGAAAATTAATATTCAGTGTGTCAGAAAATAAAGGAATTCAACCGCAGTTTATATTTGATGGTGATACCTGTACTCACGAGGTTATAGGGTTTGATAGAAACTCAACATATTTCTTCGCCAATAATTTTATTAAATCGCCAAATGTAATTATTTTAACTGGTGAAAAAACTCTGTATCTTCAATCGGATTTGGTGAATGAAGGAGATAATCACGTGCTACAAGAAATATACACTGCCAACGAAATTCCTTTAGGGTCTGTTATCTATGACGGCTCTGGTAGCGAATACTGGAAAACATTATCAGCAACTTCTAATAATGTATTCAGGTTTTACTTGACAGACGAAAACGACCAAGCGATTAATCTTAATGGTCTGGGAATAGTTATGACATTACTGGTTTATCGTGAAACTAATTATTTTAGTTTATTTAATTCATTCTTTAATTTACTAAAGGCGAGGTAGATTATTTTAGAAATTTTTTCTATACTATTATATATTCTGTTGAATTAGTTAATTTACACTACTTCAAAAACAAAACAAAAATGCCTGTCCAATACTGAGGAGAACTAGTCCATCAAACTAAGGAACTGCTCACTGGTAAGTATGAATTGAACAAACTTACCAGCCGTTAAGGGTCGGCTGATGTTAAAATTACCACTGCTGGAGGTAATGAAAGCACATTCAAAATCCCTACACACCCTTTGAACCTTGCGAGGTCTGTATTGCGATTTACTTACACTCCTGATGCATCCGCAGGCTACAATCGTATGTTTATGGATTGATTGCCTATGATACAAAGAATTGAACTGCGAAGCCGAAGCAGTCAATATTTATGTAATCTACAGCACGTGGGTAATTACACTAAGATGATTTGGAAGCCCGAAATTAAATATGAAAAATTTATGTCGCTTGAAAACCACGGGGTGGGTGTATCTAGCGGGGCTATGCTTCAAAAGTGTAATGCAGGAAAGATTGATGTCGGAACTAGAGCAGAGAGAAAAACACTTGTTGATGCTGTAGACTCAGATCATGTTAGGGATGCTCTTCTAGCATACTTTGATGTGCCACTTGTCGCTGCTCGCCGTCATAATGATACAGCAACTGCTGCAAGTGGTGGTGGAACCTATAGTCTTGTTGATGTTGAGTATGAGGAGGCTAAGTAGTTTTGAAGGAGGCGGTAATGCATCGGCTACCTCTGTCATTAAAGTTGAAGTTCCATTGGGTATGATTTTTGGAACTATTTTTGAATTAGATAAGACTATCGGTTTTAATGAAATTTTGGATCTGAGCATTGTCTGGGGGGTACAAACCGCTCTACTTTCTATGGAACTGATGCAAGCAGTATTTCTACTGGTCCCACACAGGTGGCTGTTGGTGCTACTATTTCAAACTTGAATCTGTTTCTTGCCGTAGAGACGATCCAAATATCGTCCTTGGTGTACAGCAGAAGATTGTGGGAGAAGGTTTCCAATTTAAGATTGAATATCCTATTTCTTGGAAGCAGAACCTCCAAACAGCAAGCCAAAATTTTGTAGTAAAAATGAACCGCTCACAGGGTAGAATTAGAAGAATTTATAGTTCCACATTCCACAACGATGAAAATAAAAATACTGCTCTCGACAATTATAACAGAGCGGATGCAAAGATTATTTCATATTATACAACTCTGGATGGCTCTCGTCTTCAACAATTTAACATTGACAACTCTGAGAATGAGGACTTTATGATTTTGAAGGATAAGTTGAAGGGAAGTGCTATCCTAAACAGCGATGTCTAATAACGACCCACCAGAGAAATTTAATCACACAAAATCCTGACGAAAAGTTTGTAAATGTCAAAGTCTGATATGATGGACACATTGAAACTAATCATATGAAGACCGCCTTTGGTGAAACCCTAGCCAGTTCCTTAACACCAGTATTACAGGAAATCTTTCCATATACCATTAATACACGGATATGGACAAAAACAGAAACAAAGGTGGAATTGAAAACAACTGCTGATGCTACCGCTGGTGCAATTATGGTAAGCAAAAGAAAAATAAAATATCACACTGGTATGAGTGTTATAGCCCGCTTCACTGCTTTATGAACGACGGACGAAACCGAAGATTATTATTCGTGGATAGGTATCGGAGATAACGAACTACTTAATGGTTTCTACTTTTTCAAGACTAGATATGAAGGAATGAATATTTTACATTCCATAGGAGGAGCCCCAACCGCAATTCCACAAGCGGACTGGGATGACCCGTGCGACGGAACAGGAGATATGCCAGTATTAGACTGAACAATGGGAAATGTATTTCAAATTCAATTTCAATACTTAGGTTTTGGTGCTATTAAGTTTTCTATTGAAAATCCAAAGACAGGCGAATTTCAGTTAGTCCATACGATTAAGTATGCAAATGCCAACACTGGTGTCAGTCTGCGGAATACAACTCTCCCATTTGTAGCACGTATTCTTAATAATAATGCGGGAGTTGGAATACAAAGACTGAAGACAGCCAGTTGTAGTTTGTTTGTTGAAGGTACCAACACTATTAATGCAAGCTTAAGTATTACAAATACGGCGGAAGGCGACGAAAAAGCAAGCACCACCGAAAGCACCATTTTAAGTATCAGGAATAAACGACTATACGATAATAGCCTAACCAACTATTCAAATGTATTTCTTTTTTTGATAAGTATTACAAATGAAGATGCTAAGGCTAATGTCGTCAGAATAGTATTGAACGAAACACTGACAGGGCGGCTTTGCTGATGTTGATGCCAAAACGTCAATTGTAGATACAGACACAAAAGCAACTGCTATCGCAAACGGAACAATAATTTTTAAAATTTATGTTAATGCTAGCTCTACTCAGCAGATTAATCTCAGAACTTATGATATTCAATTAGCACCGAACGATGTTTTGACATTCACACAAAAGTCAGTGTCTGCTGGTGATGGCAGTAATATTAATATTATTGCTAACTTTATAGAGGACCAATGAAGCAAAAAAAGAATGAGTGATTTATCTTTATTTTTTTGGTATCTTTTTTACATTACATTTTACAACACGAATAACATCGCTCGCATTCTTTGCTATATCTTCTCCTACGTTAGCATTACACACTTCTGCTGTAGCTTCCACTGTGATTTCAGTGATACATGTCTCGCTCACTACAAGATCGGTTGCCTTAAAATGCGTGCTTGGTTCTTCGTCCATTATTTTTTGTAACGTAGCTTCTAATGGAAAAACTACTTTAACATTGTCGTAGCGGGGTTTATATTGTTAATAGAAAGAAACAATGTCAGGTTTAGTCTATTTAATCGTGGGCTTTTTAATTTCGCTGTCAATGTTCCATTTCTCAATTTCCTTTAAGTAGTCTTGTTTGTTGAGTTCGCACATCTTATATATAAGCAAAAATTTATTTTATCATAAATATTTTTTTACACTTCACTTTTAATGTCTGTAAATTTCTCAAACCAAGGTTGCTTTTGAACCTATTCAAGATATCGCTTATCAATTAAAGCGATGTCTGAAACCTTCTTCCCGCGATATTTACCGAACGGAAAAATATCTTTTGGCTTACCTTCTATTTTTTTTCAATTGCCTTAATTTCATCATCTATCATCTTTTGTACATCTACTGAAAAGAATTCCTTATTTTTATCAATTGAAAGTTGCTCAAATTTTTCACATAGTCTAGTGAGGGTGATCATTGGTCTATATAGACTGGTAAAAAATTTTATGGAAAAATTAATTAATTAATTATTATTAAATTTTAAGAGCGGGTGCGAAGCCGTGTGGGATACTATCATTATGTGTAAAATTCACGACCGCACCATCTTGATGTATTAACTACTTTTACTACATTCTTTTGGTGTTGTATGCTAAAGTGTTCAATGTGTTGTTGTTTGCTGTTTCTGCTAGTATGTATTTTCTTCATTATAAAGTCTCTGGTATTTGTTAAACTTTCGCCCTTATCCATTAATTCATAAGCGGATGGATTTAATCTTTTCAAATTCAATCCTTTTCATCTAAAGTGAAAATGTTACCTTTTCCTTCTCCTTTCTTTACATACTCTAATATATATAATTTTGGTGCTACCCATAATCCCCTTATTATTTTACAGTCAGTTCCGAGGTCGTCATCCATTCCACCGATTGTTTTATATCTAAATCTCTTTATCCGTTCGATGTTTCTTTTATGTGATTGAATGCTGTCTGTGTCTGTATAATAATAGTCTCTGTCTGGGACATTGTCTGGGTTGGCTTCAGTCATATACTTATACATAATTCGTCTGCTGTACTAGGATAAATGCTCCGTAGTGAGTGGGTTTTGTAATTTTTCTTCTTTTTCTTGCTCATCTCTGGGAATACCAGTGATTAACCATAATTCACCATTAGCATCTTCAAACTTTTCAATATCAGTTATTATGTGTTAAGCCCAGAATTTCCAATATTAGTGATTTTTTGTTATGTATTTTCTTACAGAATTAGTCGGTCTTTGAATTGTCTTTCAATATAAAGCATTCATAAATAACTTTGCCTATAAATAGTGCTGTGTTTCTTTCTTTCAATTTTGTTTTTTCTTGAATAAGTTCAAAATATATTCTTTAAATACTGGTTCTGCTTCTTCTGTGTAATATCCACGATTGATTTTGACTTGGTGGCCAAGTTCAATCATGTCTTCAATATCTATAGAAGTTAGCAATTGGTCTTTCATATCTCTTAACCACTTAAGCAACCTTTGCTATCTCAGAAAGGCACACGTGGGTGTAATAGATTTTTTGGAGAAATGTAATCAACATTATATATATAGAGTTTGCCTTCCATTTCTTTTTCACATTCCTTTATTTCGCCAGTCATAAATAGTTCAAGCATTGCCGTTGGATAAAGTGAGAGCACATCCGCATCAATAAGATAATCTGCAACCTCATCAAAGCAAATTTCGCCATTTATGTATTTTTGATATTGCTCTGAAATAAATCTCGTTTTACTATGATAAGCTCTAGCATCATATACAGCCTTTCTAAAATCTCTTTCTTGTTTTATGGTAGGTAATTGAATGATGTATTTTCAATCTATCATTTTTCCCATAAATTGAATGTAAGAGACGAAGTGGAGATAAAGGCTGTTAAATTCGTCTTGTGCTCTTCATATGTTTGTTTATTTAGTGTGTCGTGTAATTCCTTTAGTCCAATAACATCCTTTTCTAAATACACCAAACATTCTTTTTTCCTTTCTTCATCCATTTCATCCTATCTTTTTGCCTTGTCGTAGTCAAAATCTCCTTTTAAAACATTACATCCTAATGTCTCAAGGTTCTTTTTAAGGCTTCCTTCCGTGTGCTTACACATATCCCAGAATTTTATATTTTTGTATTCCATTGAGATAATAGCACCATTATTAATTAATTAGTTATCTTTTATCTTTTTTTAATGAATTCTTTTTGAAGAAAGTAATGGTCAAATTTACTATCATTAAAAGCATTAACATATAATGTCGCTTTTGGTTTCTTCTTTTTCAATTCTTCCGCGTATTCAAAGATTATATCAAGAAGTTTCGGAATACAATAATCGCAAGCAACATATTTAAAACAAATATCTGCAATGGTGTAGCCTGCTATATATGGTGTATGTAATTCATATTGATTTGTAAATGTCTCAAGGTCGTAATGAAAAACCTCATCTTGATTATTGTAATTCATTTCATCTAATCTAGTTAATAAAGACTTCGTTTGATTTTCATTCTTTCTGATTTTCGCTCTTACATAATGATATTATATATATTTATGATTATTGTAATATTCTTTATAACAATCTGGACACTTATTTTTGTCTTTTTAATAAAACTTATATAATGACCTTTAAGAAGATAACAAAGCGCATCCGCAGTTATTAAAAGGGTCTTCAAAGTTTTTGAATGTCTGCTTGCTTGTTGCATCAGTTGATTTAAAATACTTACCTTCAATACAATATTTTTTTAAGATTTCAAAGCAGACTGATAAAGGTATCGGAGTATTAGGCTCTAGTTTGAATTTTTGTCTACTATCATTACATACTTTTATTGAGTTTTAATTTTCCTTTCAAATGTAAATTTAATATATCCTTAACAACATAGAAGAAACAATTATTATCCTTACTCCTTGGATTAATATGAATTCCTTCTGGTGTTTAATGTTTTTTATCGGTTCCTGTATCATTACAACCGCCTCCGTGTTTTTGGATAATTTGAATAGTCATATGTTGAATAATTATTTCATATCCATTCACACTTGCTTCAAGATTTTACTAGTTATATAAATATATATCACAAAACAAATCACCTATATCTTTTAATTTGACAGAGTTAAAGTTTTCCACTTGTAAAACTTACAAAAATCAACATCTGTTATATGACTAAACTTAACGTGAATACT
>WBZZ01002131.1:75000-80000 GCA_019918135.1 Paulinella micropora
ATAATAATAATAATAGTAATAATAGTAATAATAGTAATAATAGTAATAATAGTGATAATAGTGCTTCTCTGTCAATGGCTGATGCATTTCTGCACATGCGCCTCCATCGTCTCACGGGGAGTACGAAGAATTGACGATAAGCTCTAATGACACCCCCGCAAGGGCAGTTCCAACACTTCCAGACGGGCCGGTATGTTCAATGAAAATACTGGTCCAGAAATAGACCGGTATGTTCAATGAAAATACTGGTGGCACCGACGGGAATCGAACTGGCGACAGGGCCCAGATGGTAGAACTTGACCACTGGGCTATCACGGTGTCCAAATAGTGATAATAATAATAATAATAATAATAATAATAATAATAATAATAATAATAATAATAGTGTATCTCCTGCCAATTGCTGAGCCAAAAGGCCATGTGCATCCAGTCCTCCATTCCATAAGGAAAGTCTCCACACCAATCGGTGGAATAAAGGAAGTGACGGCATAGAACATTACTCTAGGAGCTTTATACCAATCAGCCCAATAATAATAATAATAATAATAATCAGATAAAAAATAAGTGATGTGGTCAAACAAACAAACAAACAAATACAAAACAAGCATGCAAACATGCAAACAAACAAACAAACAAACAAGCAAGCAAACAAGCAAGCAAGCAAGCAAGCAAGCAAGCAAACGAGCAAACGAACAATGCTGAGTCGATTCTACTCCACCCAGATTTCCAGGTTTTGGGTGTAAAAGTGGCACCACAGGCCAGGCTTTTCAGGAGGCAAAGCCAGAAAGTGGCACCACAGGCCAGGTTTTTCAGGAGGCAAAGCCAGAAAGTGGCCCCAGAAACCCGGAATTCTGGGTGGTGTAGAACGCGCCTGACTGACCCGTTGCCTTGACTGACGAGGCGAGCCACGCTGGGGTGTAAGGAACAGACACGCTGCAGCTTGCTAGCCATGCCCTAAGCATTGTGTGCATGTATGTATGTATGTTCGCTGGGGTGTAAGGAACAGACACGCTGCAGCTTGCTAGCCATGCCCTAAGCATGTATGTATGTGTGTATGCATGCATGTATGTATGTATGTATGTATGTATATATGTTCGCTGGGGTGTAAGGAACAGACACGCTGCAGCTTGCTAGCCATGCCCTAATGCATATATGTATGTGTGTATGAATGTAGCTATGTAGGTATGTATGCATGTATGTATGTATGTATTTATGAATGTATGTATGTATGTATGTAGCTATGTAGGTATGTATGTATGTATGTATGTATGTATGTACGCTGGGGTGTAAGAAACAGACACGCTGCAGCTTGCTAGCCATGCCCTAAGCATTGTATGTATGTGTGTATGTATGTGCGCTGGGGTGTAAGGAACAGACACGCTGCAGCTTGCTAGCCATGCCCTAATGCATATATGTATGTGTGTATGTATTTATGTATGTATGTATGCATGCATGTATGTATGTGTGTATGTATGCATGTATGTATGTACGCTGGGATGTAAGGAACAGACACGCTGCAGCTTGCTAGCCATGCCCTAAGCATTGTATGTATGTGTGTATGTATGTATGTATGCACGTATGTATGTAGTGTGTATGTATGTATGTATGTTCGCTGGGGTGCAAGGAACAGACACGCTGCAGCTTGCTAGCCATGCCCTAATGCATATATGTATGTGTGTATGCATGTATGTATGTATGTATGTATGTATGTTCGCTGGGGTGTAAGGAACAGACACGCTGCAGCTTGCTAGCAATTCCCTAATGCATATATGTATGTGTGTATGTATGTATGTAGCTATGTAGGTATGTATGTATGTATGTATGTGTATGCATGTATGCATGTATGTATGTATATAGGTATGTAGGTATGTATATATGTATGTATGTATGTATGTATGTATGTATGTATGTAATGTATGTTATGTAATGTATATAATGTGTGTAATGTTTGTAATGTATGTAATGTATGTAATATAATGTATGTAAATGTACGTCATGTATGTAATACATACAATATATATGATGTATGTCATGCATATCATATATGTGTAAGATATACCGCCTAGGTAGATAGATTAGATAGATAGATAGATAGATAGATAGATAGATAGATAGATAGATAGATGAGATATCGACTAATGTCAGAAAAAAGGAGCTTCTGATTTCGTCAACCAAGGAAGTCTGTGGGTAAAGTATTAACCCGATGCCCAGCTAAGCCGTGATGTTTGCACGGAAGGGACTGATACAGGCGATACCAAAGCTCCCTAGTACCAGGCGGGGCCAGGGCTCGTTCCATAAGCGCCCCTTGCAGAACGAGCTCCCACCTCCATTACAGAGGGCCCAGTAAGCAGATGGAGTTTCGAGACTGTTCGACAGTCTAGTATAAACCGACAGAGCACTGTGGGTTTTATTCCGGGCTCAACAAGCGAGAAAGGGCACCCTGAGGGAACAGGATTGTGCTTCCCGTCGCTATTTCGGCATGTGACTTATAGGCGTATGGCTAGGCACACATAAGGCACCCCACCACGGGCCCAGCACACCCACACCATCCCCTAATTCTCTGTCTGTCGACAGATGGCACCCATTTCAAAAAACCAAGCCCAAGGGAGGGTCAGTGACACCTCAAGTGGCCTTGGTTCACTCCGTGGAGTAAGCGATGAGATCAACTGATGAGATATCGACTAATGTCAGAAAAAAGGAGCTTCTGATTTCGTCAACCAAGGAAGTCTGTGAGATAGATAGATAGATAGATAGATAGATAGATAGATAGATAGATAGATCGATAGATAGATAGATAGATCGATAGATGCATTTAGTTACATATGGCTCTGATCGATCATCCTGCGTACACAGATATAGATAGATAGATAGATAGATAGATAGATAGATAGATAGATAGATAGATAGATAGATAGATAGATCGATCGATCGATCGATAGATAGATAGATAGATAGATAGATAGTCAACTCCATCATCCTCATATCCTCCATATCACATACAACATATGTGATGTATGTCATGTTATATCATGTATATGCAAGCTACCGCCTCCATCAACTCCTCCACCATCCTCATATCATATCACATACAACATATGTGATGTGTCATATATATCATGTATATGCAAGCTACCGCCTCGATCCTCATATCCTCCATATTACATACAACTTATGTGATGTATGTCATGCATATCATATATGTGTAAGATACGCCGCCTCGATCAACTCCTTCACCATCCTCATATCCTCCATATTACATACAACATATGTGATGTATGTCATGTACACTGTATATGCAAGCTACCGCCTCGTTCAACTCCTTTAACATCCTCATATCCTCCATATTATACAACATATGTGATGTATATCATGTATTTGCAAGCTACCGCCTCGATCAACTTCTCAAACATCCTCATATCCTCCATACATTACATACAACATATGTGATGTATGTCATGTTACATCATGTATATGCAAGCTACCGCCTCCATCAACTCCTCCACCATCCTCATATATCCTCCATATTACATACAACATATGCGATGTATGTCATGTATATCATGTAAATGCAAGCTACCGCCTCGATCAACTCCTCCACCATCCTCATGTCCTCCATATTACATACAACATATGTGATGTATGTCATGTATATCATGTATATGTAAGATACACCGCCTCGATCAACTCCACCATCCTCATATCCTCCATATTACATACAATATATATGATGTATGTAATGTTATATCATGTATATGCAAGCTACCGCCTCGATCAACTCCATCATCCTCATATCCTCCATATTACATACAATATCTGTGATGCATGTCATGTATATCATGTGTATGCAAGGTATACCGCCTCGTTCAACTCCTTCAACATCGTGATGTCATCCACAAAAATATATAACAATAGATGTGATGTATGTCATGTATGTCATGGTAAGATACCGCCTCGATCAATTCCTCCAACATTGTGATATCGTCGACACGGTAGCGGACAAGGCCCGGGTGGCTGCTGGCCCCAGCTTCCACATCTTCTTCTACCCCGCCACCGGTGCGAGCTTGTTCCTCCACATAACATACATACATAACATACATACATACATACATACATACATACAGTACATGCATACATTACATACATACATCGATAGCCACCCCCGCCTCCACATCTTCCCCGCCACTGGTGCGAGCTTGCTCCCCCTCATACATACATACATATACATACATGCATACATACATACATACATACATACATACATACATATACATTACATACATACATACATACATACATACATTACATACATAATTACATACATAAATCGATAGCCACCCCCGCCTCCACATCTTCCCCGCCACTGGTGCGAGCTTGCTCCCCCTCATACATACATACATATACATGCATACATACATACATATACATACATACATACATTACATGCATAATTACATACATACATCGATTAGCCATCTTCCCCGCCACTGGTGCGAGCTTGCTCCCCCTCATACATACATACATATACATATACATACATACATACATACATACATACATACATACATTACATACATACATTACATACATACATCGATAGCCACCCCCGCCTCCACATCGTCCCCGCCACCGGTGCGAGCTTGTTCCTCCGCATAACATACATACATAACATACATACATACATACATACATACATACATACATACATACATAAATAATTACATACATACATCGATAGCCACCCCCGCCTCCACATCTTCTTCTACCCCGCCACCGGTGCGAGCTTGTTCCTTCACATAACATATACATATACATACATAAATACATACATACATACATACATACATACATACATTACATACATACATTACATACATACATTACATACATACATCGATAGCCACCCCCGCCTCCACATCTACCCCGTCACTGGTGCGAGCTTGTTCCTCCACATAACATACATACATATACATACATACATACATACATACATACAGCGATAG
>WBZZ01002131.1:97500-102500 GCA_019918135.1 Paulinella micropora
CATTTCATTCATTTCATTTCATTTCATTTCATTTCATTCATTTCATTCATTTCATTCACTTCATTCACTTCATTCACTTCATTCACTTCATTCACTTCATTCACTTCGTTCATTTCGTTCACTTCGTTCATTTCATTCATTTCATTCATTTCATTCATTTCATTTCATTCCGTTTCATTTCATTTCAATCCATTTCAATCCATTTCAATCTATTTCAATCCATTTCAATCCATTTCATTCACTCACTCATTCATATCACCCTTGTCTTCGCAGGTTTGCGGGAGGCAAGCCAAGCGTGCATTCATTCATTCATTCATTCATTCATCATTCATTCATTCATTCATTCATTCATTCATTCATTTCATTTCATTTCATTCATTTCATTCATTTCATTCATGTCATTCACTCACTCATTCATATCACCCTTGTCTTCGCAGGTTTGTGGGAGGCAAGCCAAGTGGGCATCAATTCATTCATTCATTCATTCATTCATTCATTCATCCATTTCATTCATTTCCATTCATTTCATTCACTCACTCATTCATATCACCCTTGTCTTCGCAGGTTTGCGGGAGGCAAGCCAAGTGGGCATTCATTCATTCATTCCATTTCATTTCATTTCATTCATTTCATTCACTCACTCATTCACATCACCCTTGTCTTCGCAGGTTTGCGGGAGGCAAGCCAAGTGGGCATTCATTCATTCATCATTATCATTCATTTCATTGATTCATTCATTTCATTCATTTCATTCATTTCATTCATTTCATTCACTCACTCATTCATTTGTCTTCTCAGGTTCGTGGGAGGCAAGCCAAGTGGGCATTCAGGACTGACTCAGACAGGCAATCTATCTATCTATCTATCTATCTATCTATCTATCTATCTATCTATCTATCTATCTATCTATCTATCTATCTATCTATCTATCCATCCATCCATCCATCCATCCCTCCATCCCTCCATCTATCTATCTATCTATCTATCTATCTATCCATCTATCTAGCTATCTAGCTATCTATCTATCTATCTATCTATCTATCTATCTATCCATCCATCCATCCATCAATCTATCTATCTATCTATCTATCTATCTATCCCTCCCTCAGAGCTGCATTTTTTTTCTCTTCTTCTTACTTACCCCTTCCTTTTTTACCTATCCATCTATCCCTCCCTCCCTCCCTACCTACCCCTTCCTTTTTCGTCAATTATTACCACTCACCTTCCCCCCCCCCCTTTTTTTTTTTTTTTTTTTTCCTCTTTTGCCATCGGCGTTTTCTTTTTGTATGTATGTATGTATGTATGTATTTTGCATCTCAGTTTCACATTTCTTCACTTCGCTTTGCCAGATACATACATACATACATACATACATACATAGATACATAGATACATAGATACAATACATACATACATACATACATACACACCTAGATGCATAGATGCATAGATACATAGATACATACATACCTTGTCTCCCTGTAGGCGACGCTGGGGACGTGGTAGAGGGCAAACATACATACATACATACATACATACCTACACACACACACACATACACACATAGATACATACATACATACATACATACATACATACCTACACACACACACACATATACACACATAGATAGATACATACATAGATGCATAGATACATATATACATACATACCCTGTCTCCCTGTAGGCGACGCTGGGGACGTGGTAGAGGGCAAACACTACATACATACATACATACATACAGACCTACACACACACATACACACATAGTTACATACATATATAGATGCAGAGATAAATAGATACCTTGTTCCCGTGTAGATAGATCTATCTATCTATCTATCTATCTATCTATCTATCTATCTATCTATCTATCTAATCTATCTAATCTATCTATCTATCTATCTATCTATCTATCTATCTGTCTGTCTATCTATCTATCTATCTATCTATCCATCCATCCATCCATCTATCTATCTATCTATCTATCTATCTATCTATCTATCTAATCTATCTATCTATCTATCTATATATCTATATATCTATCTATCTATCTATCTATCTATCTATCTATCTATCTATCTATCTATCTATCTATCTATCTATACTAGACTGTCGAACAGTCTCGAAACTCCATCTGCTTACTGGGCCCTCTGTAATGGAGGTGGGAGCTCGTTCTGCAAGGGGCGCTTTATGGAACGAGCCCTGGCCCCGCCTGGTACTAGGAAGCTTTGGTATTGCCTGTATCAGTCCCTTCCGTGCAAACATCACGGCTTAGCTGGGCATCGGGTTAATACTTTACCCACAGACTTCCTGGTTGACGAAATCAGAAGCTCCTTTTTTCTGACATTAGTCGATATTTCATCAGTTGATCTTATCACTTACTCTACGGAATGAACCAAGGCCACTTGAGGTGTCACTGACCCTCTCTTGGGCTTGATTTTTTGAAATGGGTGCCATCTGTCGACAGACAGAGAATTAGGGGATGGTGTGGGTGTGCTGGGCCCGTGGTGGGGTGCCTTATGTGTGCCTAGCCATACGCCTATAAGTCATATGCCGAAATAGCGACGGGAAGCACAATCCTGTTCCCTCAGGGTGCCCTTTCTCGCTTGTTGAGCCCGGAATAAAACCCACAGTGCTCTGTCGGTTTATACTAGACTGTCGAACAGTCTCGAAACTCCATCTGCTTACTGGGCCCTCTGTAATGGAGGTGGGAGCTCGTTCTGCAAGGGGCGCTTACTAGTGGTGGTGGCAAACTCGAAGTAGACTGCAGTGACTTCTACATCACTGCCGATAAAAATTGTCTCTCAGACTGTTTGGCGCGTGCTTCTCAAGGTCTACAAAGTCCCAAAGTGTTGAGAAAGGTCTACAATGTTGATCCAATTTGCATTGGCTGTGGAATCGTGTGCTTTTTGACGGGTTTCAGAAACTGTTTCAGGCCCCTCGTTTTTCACCGCAAACTAGTAAAATTATGATTTTTTGCATTTTTCACAATATCATAATGACTCTAGTTTACGGTGAAAAACGAGGGTCCACAATGAAATACCAGTTATCAAAGTTATTAGTCGCAATGGAACGAGCCCTGGCCCCGCCTGGTACTAGGAAGCTTTGGTATTGCCTGTATCAGTCCCTTCCGTGCAAACATCACGGCTTAGCTGGGCATCGGGTTAATACTTTACCCACAGACTTCCTGGTTGACGAAATCAGAAGCTCCTTTTTTCTGACATAAGTCGATATTTCATCTATCTAGGCGACGCTGGGGACGTGGTAGAGGGCAAACATACATACATACATACATACATACATACATAACTACAGACACATACACACATACATATGTCCCTGTAGGCGACGCTGGGGACGTGGTAGAGGGCAAACTATGTAGCTGGTTGTCTCCCGTTACCTTCAAAGAGAGAATAGCTGATCTGGATCGTTTGTACCAATTCGATCCTCAACAACCAGACCGGGTAATATGATAGGTAGGTAGGTAAGTAGGGAGGTAGGTAGGTAGGTAGGTAGGGAGGGAGGGAGGGAGGTAGAAAGATAGATGGATAGATAGATAGATAGATAGATAGATAGATAGATAGATAGATAGATAGATAGATAGATAGACAGATAGACAGATAGGTAGATAGCTGATCTGGACCGTTTGTACCTATTCGATCCCCAACAACCAGACCGGGTAATATGATAGGTACATAGATGGATGGATGGATGGATGGATGGATGGATAGATAGATAGATAGATAGATAGATAGATAGATAGATAGATAGATAGATAGATAGATAGATAGATAGATAGATAGATGAGATATCGACTAATGTCAGAAAAAAGGAGCTTCTGATTTCGTCAACCAAGGAAGTCTGTGGGTAAAGTATTAACCCGATGCCCAGCTAAGCCGTGATGTTTGCACGGAAGGGACTGATACAGGCGATACCAAGCCTCCCTAGTACCAGGCGGGGCCAGGGCTCGTTCCATAAGCGCCCCTTGCAGAACGAGCTCCCACCTCCATTACAGAGGACCCAGTAAGCAGATGGAGTTTCGAGACTGTTCGACAGTCTAGTATAAACCGACAGAGCACTGTGGGTTTCATTCCGGGCTCAACAAGCGAGAAAGGGCACCCTGAGGGAACAGGATTGTGCTTCCCGTCGCTATTTCGGCATGTGACTTATAGGCGTATGGCTAGGCACACATAAGGCACCCCACCACGGGCCCAGCACACCCACACCAGCCCCTAATTCTCTGTCTGTCGACAGATTGCACCCATTTCAAAAAATCAAGCCCAAGAGAGGGTCAGTGACACCTCAAGTGGCCTTGGTTCATTCCGTAGAGTAAGTGATAAGATCAACTGATGAAATATCGACTAATGTCAGAAAAAAGGAGCTTCTGATTTCGTCAACCAAGGAAGTCTGTGGGTAAAGTATTAACCCGATGCCCAGCTAAGCCGTGATGTTTGCACGGAAGGGACTGATACTGGCGATACCAAAATCTCCCTAGTACCAGGCGGGGCCAGGGCTCGTTCCATAAGCGCCCCTTGCAGAACGAGCTCCCACCTCCATTACAGAGGGCCCAGTAAGCAGATGGAGTTTCGAGACTGTTCGACAGTCTAGTATAAACCGACAGAGCACTGTGGGTTTTATTCCGGGCTCAACAAGCGAGAAAGGGCACCCTGAGGGAACAGGATTGTGCTTCCCGTCGCTATTTCGGCATGTGACTTATGGGCGTATGGCTAGGCACACATAAGGCACCCCACCACGGGCCCAGCACACCCACACCATCCCCTAATTCTCTGTCTGTCGACAGATTGCACCCGTTTCAAAAAACCAAGCCCAAGGGAGGGTCAGTGACACCTCAAGTGGCCTTGGTTCGCTCCGTGGAGTAAGTGATGAGATCAACTGATGAGATATCGACTAATGTCAGAAAAAAGGAGCTTCTGATTTCGTCAACCAAGGAAGTCTGTGGGTAAAGTATCAACCCGATGCCCAGCTAAGCCGTGAT
>WBZZ01002131.1:122500-125000 GCA_019918135.1 Paulinella micropora
TCGCAAGAAAGATCAACGAGTTCACCCCCACCCACCCACCCACCCCCCCCCCCCCCCCTTATTTTCTATTACTTTCTATGTATGTACAGAGATCGCAAGGAAGATTAACGAGTTTACCGGACAAGACGAGAGGGGAGGGGGGGGGGGGGGAGAATGGGTTACGCAGATTTACACACGCTCAACACATAATCATTTCCTATGTTATGTTCAGAGATTGCAAGGAAGATCGAGGAGTTTACAGGACAAGACGTGAGCTTGTGTCTGAACGCCTACGCTAAACTAGATTTCCATCCAGGGTAATGACTATCTGGATAGATAGATAGATAGATAGATAGATAGATAGATAGATAGATAGATAGATAGATAGATAGATAGATAGATAGATTACTCGAAGCATAAGTGGAAATCTAGCTTGGCGTACGCATTCAGGTAGAAAATATACATAGATAGATATAGACAGACAGACAGATATGCACCACCGGACTATCTATCTATCTATCTATATATCTATCTATCTATCTATCTATCTATCTATCTATCTATCTATCTATCTATCTATCTATCTATATGTGAGCTTGTGCCTCAACGCATACGCTAAGCTATCTATCTATCTATCTTTCTTTCTATATCTATCTATCTATCTATCTATCTATCCACCCAGAGTAATAACTATTCTATCTATCTGCATATCTGTCTGTCTTTCTTTCTATCTATATCTATCTATGTATATTTTTTACACGCGTACGCTAAAGTAGATTTCCACCCAGGGTAATATCTATCTATCTATCTATCTATCTATCTATCTATCTATCTATCTATCTATCTATCTGTCTGTCTGTCTGTCTATCTGCCTGTCTGTCTGTCTTTCTGTCTATATCTATCTATGTATATTTTCTACCTGAATGCGTACGACAAGCTAGATTTCCACCTATGCCTCGAGTAATTCAGCTATCTATCTATCTATCTATCTATCCATCCTTCTATCTATCTATCTATCTATCTATCTATCTATCTATCCATCCTTCTATCTATCTATCTATCCCGGTGAACTCTGTCTGTTGGCTGCCTGCGGGCTAATAGCCAGGAGGCCTGAGGCGATGGTGGCGCGTCGCTTACTAATCTCAGAGTAGGCCCCCCCCTCCCCCCCCCCCCCCCCCCCCCCTATAACGACGGTTTTGTGTCGGCCGTTGATCGCGCGCAGCGCAGGGCTGACAGGTGACCAACTCCCGACCGGGTTAATTGTTTTCACCACCGCGAAATTATTGGAAAAATTAGACATTTGGACCCGTCCCGAGTAGGATGGTCACTTGACTGTGAAGCGCTGTGGCCCATTGTGCTAGCCATTGAATTTTTCCAGGCCATGGCTGGCACAATGCTGGCAACGTGGCCATGGACATGTAACATACCAACTTTTTGTGTGGCCATGGTCACTTTTCACAGTCAAGTGACCACACTGCTCCGACCGGGACCAAATGTCTAGTGGTTTTGATGCGGTGAAAACAATTAAGGGGCCGTAATGTAAAGGGTGATGAAGTCGTGGTTGTAGAAGGTAACTCACAACGAGCGTGAACTCCCATAACCTCGGTTTGACAGGCCATCATCTCCTTACGGCACACGCCCCTGGGGGAGTGTGTTTAGTGGTTTTTCTTCTACAGCTCACGGGCTTGGCTACCCTTGGGCTTGAACTGGGCACGGGCACCCACCCGAGCGGGTAGTTGGTATGCCGCTTGTGAAGTACTGAAGAATGACAAGGACTCATCGCCTGTCTGAACTGTCTGATGACCAAAATCGCAGTTTTCGTTTGGATTTACACTATCCTCGCTCTCTCTCTCTCTCTCTCTCTCTCTCTCTCTCTCCTCTCTCTCTCTCTCTCTATCTATCTATGATAGACTATCTATCTATCTATCTATCTATCTATCTATCTGTCTATCTATCGACTCCCGACCGTGTCCGTGATATAAAGGGTTGATGAAGTCGAGGTTGTAGAAGGTAACTCACAACGAGCGTGAACTCCCGAAACCTCGGTTTGACAGGCCATCATCTCCTTATGGCACACGCCCCTGAGGGAGTGTTTTTAGTGGTTGTTCTCTACAATTCAAGGGCTCGGCTACTTTCGGCACTGGGCACGGGCACCGACCCGAGCGGATGGTTGGTGTGCAGCTTGTGAAGTGCTGAGAGTTCCTGTCCGGGGGTATTATTGGAAGCTCATGGCTTTTAAAGCTGTGCCACGCCCATAGATTAAACATATCTCTATCTATCTATCTATCTATCTATCTATCTATCTATCTATCTGTGTCCAGTACACAAATTATTGTTTGATGTGAAACTGCGTTCCTTTGCAAGGACTACATTCCTTTGCGACATCTCATCTATCTATCTATCTATCTATCTATCTGCGTGTCTGTCTGTCTGTCTGTCTGCCTGTGTACTTACCTACCTATCTACCTACCTACCTACTTACCTACCTACCTACCTACCTATCTATCTATCCATCTATCCA
>WBZZ01002131.1:142500-153651 GCA_019918135.1 Paulinella micropora
AAGTGACGATGTTTGTTTTTTGACGTTTCTCTCTCTCTCTCTCTCTCTCTCTCTCTCTCTCTCTTTCTTTCTTTCTCTCTCTCTCTCTCTCACATACACACACACACACTCTCTCTCTATCTCTCTATCTATCTATCTATCTATCTATCTCCCTCTCTCTCTCTCTCTCTCTCTGTGTGTCTCTCTCGTGTTCTTTTTTAATTTATGAATATTGATAAAAACTTAATACAAAATAAAAGTCAGTGTCCGTGTTGGCGCTAGCTGTCCTCGTTTTCCACTCATTGAGGCATCTTCGCACGCATCTCTGCGTGTACCTTTTTACGCAAACACTTTGAAATTAAGGAAACTGATATATACCTGCCACTGGTAGTCTAGGGATACGTGGGAAGAGTAGGAGGGAGAAGGAATTGAATTTTTTTTTGGGTGGCAAGTTCTCAGGGTGTTTTAATTTTTTTACGCAAACACAGTTTCAATAAGAACTTCAAATACTTGCCACTGCTAATAATAATTTGATATTAATAATAATAACAATAGTTCCCTACAAATTCAAAGTTGATTGCGCGTCACAGTGAAAACCTAAAACAATGTCACGGTCGCGCGCGGCTGGCCTATCATGATTGTGACTGGCCGAGTTTCCTACATTGTATTATAACAATGGCGCTGTGATGATATAGACTTTAATAAGATCGTCCTCTGTTCTTCCCTTTACCTTCCTAGTAAAAAGGGGCGGAGTAAAACAGAGAATTAACGTTAGGCCGGATCATCGGAGTTTCCTTAAATAAAGCCGGCACTGATTTCAAAGTGTTCAAGACTTAAATTTTAAGATGATATTGTCGTTGCTAACTGATGATGGGACGGAACAATCACCCCCCCCCCCCCCCCCGCCCCCGGGGGGGGTCCCCCTCCGAACAATCCTACTTGCGAGAAAGCGGTTGAAAGGATTAGATACTTGAAAAGAAAACGAACCCATCTGGCCGCGACGAGAACGTATTGACTCAAGTTCTTTGTGCGCGGCCTTATCATCCGCCTGATTCTGGATTCGCCCCAGCCCCCCCGATAACTTCATAATTGCGATAGCAACTTGACATATGCCAGTGATCGAGTTCCCTCTCTGCACTTATCGGGCAAAGAACATTACAGTTGAACTCATGATACTACTGACTACAGTTGAGCCCGGACGACTTGTCCCCCCAAAAGGATATTTAATCCTCCACTACAATACAACAACAATGGACAATTTTATTAATGAATAGTATTTAGTCATATCGGCCCACCCCATGGACAATTGCCTATTTTACCTATATCACTGGATGTGTAACGGTGAATGCAAAGCTTTGGCGGTTTGGGGTTGTGGCGCTAGGTGACTGAAACGTCAGTATTATTCGGTGGCAAAATCTTTGATATTTAAGGGGGCAACCTAGTTCACGTGGAGTGCCACAAAATGTGGTTTCAAAAAATTCATGTGTTTTTGCGGCTGCTGGCTGCACCGGGCTGCGTCAGTTACCTCCGGTACCAAAAAAAGTGGGGTGTGAAAAACCGTTCAAAGAAAATAAAGCGAGAAATGCACGACACCAAACCGGCGCCAGAATATTTTACATACATTACGTCTGCAACCGACCTGAACGCACTCGAACGCTGAAACTTTTACAGTATCCCTCCCCAACATCAAAAAGACACTGGCCAAAATTTCAGCCCTGTTCAAGCTTGTTAAAGGGTCGAACTCTGAGTTCACGACCCAACCAGAAGACAAATATGCAGTTATGTCCGTGCAAATTTTCAGTGAACCGGCCGGTCGCCCTGGTGGACTAGGTTGCCCCCTTAATGAAAGTAAAGTACGAACCCTCTTGTCCAGTGGGTTATGAGCCTTGGCAGAGCTTAACTCTAGTGGCACTGCAAGCAAGGAAGGAAACCATCGCCGACTGGGAGGCGACTGTCTACAAAAGGGGCTGGTGTCATTCCTGTAATTGACACATAAAAAGGGAAGCTTTCGCAACCCTGTGGCTTAGTTTTTGAACGCATACTATTAGTACCTGTCCCCGTTTTTGGTTAGGTGAGTCACCGGCGTCGGGGCAAAGAGGCAAGAACATCAAGCACATCGGACACTGCCAACTGGTCTGCTCAAAGGAAAAACAGCAAGTAAGACTTCATGAGTTTCAGCACTCTTAGAGGCACTAGACCAAAAGAAATGACTGAGAAAGGACAATATGACGGGAGAACCCCATTCAAGACATTCCAACGGGAAAAAGTTTTGGCATTAGGTGCCAAGGGACTCAAGGGGGCACTCAAGACCCCAGAAGAACACCTTAGGTTAGTCCATGAGAGTAATGTGAGTGCGTTGCATAGCCAAGGAAAGAAAGTCCCCAATTACATGTGGAGGTGGGGAGAGAGAGCAGGAAAGCAATCAGCAAGAGGGAGAGGAAAAATAGGGTTGAGAGAGGAGGAAGGGGAAGCTGAGTTAGAGTCAGAGGCAGGGTCAGACAAGGAAAACCTTACCTCTTATTTTACTGAGACAGAAAGGCAGCCTACTTTAGGGGGAGATAGTGGTAAGAGTGAGCAAAGGGAGGAGAAGAGCAGATGGAGGAGAGGGGGAGAGTGAGTAGTCAGCTTTCACCTGCTTATTCCACACCAGCAACGACCACAATCAAGACGAAGAGCAAGGAGCAAATAGAGGAAAAAGTGAAGGAAGAAAGAATGATAGAAGCATATGAGGAGAGTTTGGAGCATGAGATGAAAAGGCAGCGAGAGGAAGCTTTTTTGTTTGTGTTTGACAAGCTAGTGGGCAAAGCCAAGAGGAGTGTGGCGGATTTGGTGAGAGACACCTCACCAGACTTTGGTCAGAACTTGCACATTGTGTGGGCAAGACTAACCAAAAGGTTGGGTAAGGTGAGTGAGGAGGATGTGCAAGATAAGATAAATGCGATGAATGCATGGACATTTGATGAGGGATGTGATTATGCTCCGCAGTTTGATGCGTTTGTTGCGTTAGGTGAAGAGCTAAAGGCAGTAGGCCATAAAACACCCAAAAGAACAATGGAAACCGTTCAATAATCACCAATGCCTTTCAAAATCCTGAGTATGCGTCAGAGGGGGTGAGAAAGGATTGGGAAGGATGGATGAGCACGCTGAAGATGAATAAGAAGCAGCATGCATGGTCTTTTGAGGAATGGTGGGAGGAGTTGGAAGAAAAAGCGTTGGAAATAGACAGAAACAAAGAAAGAAAGAAGAAGATGAAGAAAGAAAAAGCACACGAAGGAAAAGATGCCAACAAAAGAGAGGAAGGGCAGAGAGGCGTTTGTTTTTGGTTTCACAAAGAGAGTGGATGCAAGTGGGGGGATGAGTGTTGTTTTGCTCATACAGAGGGTCAGTCACTATGTGTAGTGTGCCTGGGGTGTGCTGCATGTTTGAACAGTCAGGCAGCTGTGATAGATCTAACTGTAAGTATAAACACACCACCACTAACAAGAAAGGGGGAGGGAAAGGAATAGGAACGAGAAAGGAGACGTTGAAGAAAAGAGACATGAAATGTTTCAATTGTAACATGGAGGGGCATGTGTTCTCAGCATGTGAGAAGGAGTGTAGGATGTGTGGGGGTAAGCATAGACTACATGAATGTGAGGAGATGAAGAAGGCGAGAGAAGAGCCAGGTGAGAAGGAAGAACCGAGAGAGAAGGAAAAGAGAGCAAAAGGGGAACATGGAAAGTTAGGAAGGGGGAGTGAGTCAGACACTTCTGACACAGATGAAGAAGGACTCGAATTCACGGGGCCAAGATGCGCGGCGAAATTTTTCCGAGAGAGAGCAGGCATGGTCAAGGAGAGAGCCCACATGGGTAAAGTGAGGGTAGTACAAGAGAGAGAAGTCTATCGTCAATATGAGGGGCGAGTGTCAGGTGAGCAGCAATGTTTTGTGTGCACTCATGACTTGGAGAGTGAGAATGTGTTGTTGCGAGAGGCAGCTTATGGTCTGTTGGGAGGGCGATTTTGCGGGTTACATACAGATAAGGAAAGAGAGAGAGAGGGAGCAAAACACTTTTAGCCCGACCAAACCGTTAGTTGAGAAGACAAAGAAAGAGAAGGCGAAGCGCTCAAAGCGCAGAAGTAAAACGAAGAAAGGAAAGGCAGTATTCGCAACCAACAAGTCAAGCCCCTTAAAAGAGGAACGCGCAGCAAAAGGGAATGCATATATGACGACCCGAGGGAAGATCGTGTGGCGGACAGCGACCTCGACAACGACTCAAGCTCGGACTCGGAGCGGCAATGGGTGGTGCGACACTGCGGTGCGCGAGTGGTTACATGACCCTGGCGGAGGACTACCGCGTCGGAAAGTGTGCGGCTGGGGACCGGGGAGCTAAAAGACTCGGGCAGCCACAGGAAGGCAAGAGAATGGGGGAGCGCGCGGCGGGGCCAGGCGGCGCAACAACTGGACTTGTTGACTACTACGTCATCATAAATTAAGTTCAGTGGTGAACGGGATACAAAGTTAGTACAGAGCTAGTGCATATTATAGTCGGTAGGGCGGCTCCGGTAATTTCTGAATAGGGATACAAATATTTACCATCATATATGCGAGGTTAGTAGCATAAGGTAGATGGGCCGTTATTCCTAAATAGGGGGAGCAATGGACAATTTTATTAATAATAGTATTTAGTCATACCGGCCCACCCCATGGACAATTACCTATTTTACCTATATCACTCTATGTGTAACGGTGAATTGAAAGCTTTGGCGGTTTGGGGTTGTGGTGCTACGTGACGTTTCAGTATTTTTCAAAATCTCTAATAAAAGTAAAGTACGAACCCTCTTGTCCAGTGAACAATGCCGGCCCGCAGTGACAATGGACAGAAATGAAATTACCGTTTCCAACTTGAAATGAACTGTTCCCATGAACAAGCTTACGGTATTTTCCTTAGGACCTGGTACTGCTACCTTAGAAAATGCTTAGCTACTTAACGCGACCGCGCTTCCTGGTTCTTCGGCGGCGGGTCGGAATTCGAACTGGCTTGATTTCTCGTATTCATCTCAGAGTCGGATGAGCAGCTTTCCGTCTTTAGCCTTCCCGCTGTGCCTTCCTGGTTTCCTTCCGATACCTGCCTCTTTTTCAGGCTTCAGCTTCTTACAAGTTTCTTTCCTCTGGTAAACTTGTCATAAGGTGGGGCTCCGACATATTCAAAGGGGAAATCGGAATCCAACAGAATATCCCATATCCATTCTGGACTGAATCTGTATATCCGGGGTCAGATCAAAAGGAACATTGAGTATCACTCTTGGGCCCGGGTCTCTTGAATAATCCACGATGTGAATTCCTCATCATCCTCTTTGCAATCGACGAAGGGCCTCCGCAATGCTTCCCGTCGCGGATCGTTAACCGGCAACCGGGGCGTCCCCCTCTTACCGGCCGTCGACTTCTCACAACGCAGATTTAACAATAATGGGGACAATTCCCGCCATGGCCAGTCCAAACTACCGAAGTCAGAAAAGATGTACCGTCCAAAATTGACCCATGTAACGTACGGATATGGGTAAAAAGGGTAACGGTGAAAAGCTAGTGCCACCAGTACCAGAACAACTTGAAGTACTGAAATTGACTGCATTAATAAATAGTAATACTAATAACAGTAACACTGAACTACTACTAACGGGTAATTAAGTAATATTAATGGACATAACTGAGGAGAAAGGGTCTAATTAATTTCCAATGCTCCCCCTTAATTAGACTCCCTTTACGACTCAATGTCCTATAAAGAGCAGTGAGGTCAACAGTAACAATAAGACCATACGAGCAAGTGCGCTACCCTACATCTTCTATGGAGTTCGGCAATATAGACCCACAATAATCAAAACCTATGCACTTGTTATCGGGTCGCCTAACGTTAACCAAAGGTCCTTAAAACGCGAACTACTAATTAAGTGTCCGTGAGCATTTCCCGTTGAAAGTCCTCCGATGCGCAAGGCACCGGTCCACCACGCGACTCCGTTGCCGCTGTCGGGTGTTGTCACTCTGAGAGGAACGGTCCCCGAGTCTTTAATCCTGGGATACGTGCCGAACGCGCCGATCGTAGGGTTCCCCGCGCATGGGCTTGGTATTGATATCGGCTACGTTGTCGGCCGACGCCACCTTCTCGTTTACGACGAGCCCGGCGTCCAACTTCTGGTTGATGATGGCGCACCGCAGGTCCACGTGGCCCAGCTTCCTAGAAAATACATTAGTTTCGGCGAGGTCCAACGCCCCCTGGTTGTCGCCGTACAAGATGGGGGGGCTGCCCCCACCCGTACGGACCCATAGCTTCCGCGACCCGGCCGTCAGCGATTCCCTGCACAAAGTCCACAATCTTGTCTTGCCCATGATATGACTCCACCTCTCTTTTTCCTTTTGACACTTTTTTTTTTAGCGATACATCATCCCATACTTCGTTCGTTAATCACTCATTCTGTACTCAACTCAACTCAACACGTTAGGTCTGGGGAGGGGGGGGGGGGGGAGGCGGGGGGGGGGGGGGGGCTATCAGATTGAGCACCTTAACGACCAGCCACTGGCAAAACCTTTACCGTTGATAATTCAGTCTTTTGGACAGGTCAGTTCATCAGATTCTCCTCTGCACTACGTTTCGACTTTAATAACTAGTTTTCGATTCCTTTCAGAAATGTTTTCAAACGATCAAATCAAAGTTCTTTTTACAAAATATCAACCATTGCATTTTTCCCCTCAGAATGACCTTTTTCCCCGATTTCCCGTGAAACGCGTGTTGCGGTAAATTTGTGGACAAGGGAAGGAAACGCAATGTGACCGTTTGACTGTCATTTTCGCCGTTCCCAGTCATTTTTGCATAAGCCTCCCAAATCAGTTTGGTTTTCAAGTTTACCAACCTGACACTATTTGTTGTATGACTGTTAACTTGAAACAAAAAGATACTATCAATTTGAGAACTGGAGACCTCACAATCTAGGTTCTACTCTTGATCGTAAGTTGCATCCAAGCCTGCAAAGATGTAGGCATCACCACCCGGATAGCCGGTAAAAAGTATCTTTTCCTGGTGACAGGTGCACCAGCCTGTTTTTCAGTATTATTTGTCCGGATTGGACCTGATGCCATTTTATTCCTGGTCTGTTGCCGTTTCCTTTTTTCGGCTTCACTGAGCTAATATAACGAGACATTATTCTCATTCTTGAAGACTGTGTTTGGTTGTATTACCGACTTTTTCTTGAGCTATCATTGGGGGCATTACATTTGGAGTCCACATCACTAGGGTGATTTCTTTCTGCTTTGCCACACAGGCAACAGAGTGAATTTTCACTGACCTGTCTCACACGGGGACGTCAGACGAAAACAAATACTCCAACACAGCTCCCTCATAACTCTCTTTCACAAAACAAATAATTTGATTGGTCTCAAGCAGGTGTCTTGTACCCTCTAGCCCATTCCATATCTGTGTGCTCACAAGGAGACATTAGATACAAACTCTCTGTCGTTCTTGCTGTTCTCACACAGAGACCAAAAGAAGGAGGTGGACAGAAGACTGAAGGAACACACACAAAACACAAACAAGCATAGGGACAGGAGCACAACACTCTACCTTTCTAGTTTGTGCAGTTATCTGCATTATCTCACACATACGTCAGAGTATTTTTGCAACTCTCTGATCGTTTTCTAAAGGTGGGTCTGAGAACCTATCCGACCGACTGTCGACTTCTCAAGGAGAGCTCTTCTAGCTTCTATATTACTATCTGTTTGTCGGTCCTAGTGCCTCATACTAGATACAATATAGAAAAGAAGGAGGAGAAAGCAATTTGAGTAAGGAGAACAAGAAATCGGAGAAAGTCTCAAAGACTATTTTTCTCAAACCAAAACAAACATACAAATTAAACAGTGGTTCATAGAGGACAGGGAATCTCTATTAGTTTCTCTCTTCACTAGTCAATCGACTGAAGGAGGAACAGAACACAAACGAAAGAAAAAAAAAAGAAAAAAACCAAACATAGGAGCTGACACTGTCCTCCTGTTAATTACTACTACGACATCATGTCGACAGAGACCGCCGAGGTGAGTGACTCCTTGGAAGCAGAACAAAGAGAAGAAGAAGAAGGAGGAGGAGGAGGATTGAATGAAGGAGGAGGAGGAGGATTGAATGAAAAAGGAGGAGGACGAGGAGGACAAGAAGAAGAAGAAGAAGAAGAAGAAGAAGAAGAAGAAGAAGAAGAAGAAGAAGAAGAAGAAGAAGAAGAAGAAGAAGAAGAAGAAGAAGAAGAAGAAGAAGGAGGAGGAGGAGGAGGAGGAGTAGGTGGAAGAACAGAGATAAATAGACGAAGAGTAGGAAGAGTAGGAGGAGTAGGAGGAGTAGGAGGAGGGCGAGGAGATGGAGTGGGAGGAGGAGCAGACGAGAGCTGGGACGACATAGGAGGATATGGAGGAGACGAAAATGGAGGAGGATTTGAACAAGAAGAGACAGGAGGCCTAGGAGGAGCATATGGTAATCCCATGCCACCTGCCCACACGGGAGGAGGAGGACAAAAATGATCGATTTGATTCATATTGAGAAAGAGGAGATCACAGTGGAGGAACAACAGTGGGTGCAAGCCCACTATGACCTCTCTAAAGAAGAGTTTGATAGCAAGATAGGGGTAGGGAAGGACACTTATGTGTAGATCCCTCAGGATCAAAGAAGAGAGAGAAGTCGTGCTAAAAGGGATGTCTATATCCCATTATAAAACACAGCACAGCTCCTCGGCAAACTGGTCTCTGATCAAGAAGAGAGAAAGAAGATACAGCATATCAAGTTTGGGGACTCACATACCCATCTTGAACTACTGGATGCTATCTTTAGGGTACATACTCAAACCCTGATTTGGGAACGTTCATACGGCCCACTGTGTGAGTGTTACCTCCAGTACACAAACCCGAAAGCAAAGACCAGATTCCTTGCGACTGGTCAAGAGGCAGTCGATCTAACAAAAATGAAGAACATTCTGGGTTCGAAAAACTCGAATGGCGTATTTCATTTTTTTACGATGGAAATGAAGTCCTTGAGGAGGGGAAGGCAGAGATGGAAAGAAGCATTAAGGCAGCAGGAGAAACTCATCCTGTGATTGATGAGTTAGAGAAGACTGACAGAATACTGACCAAGATCAGACTGTTGATGGGTGCGTTACTGCACAAGGAGGCGTGGAAGAGATGGATTCCTACCAAGGATCACTCTGTCCTTAAATCAACTAACGCACCACCGGTCGCCAATAAAGCAGGTGTTGACCAATATGTGGAGAAATATAATTTTCTCAGATCTGCTTCTGAATTGGTGGCCTTTATCACTCATGCTCAAAAGCTAGTGATATCTGAGAAGACGAAGGCGAAAGAGAATGAGGAGTTCGAGAAGAAGATGAGACTGGAAAGAATGAAAGCAAAAGTGAGTGTTGCAAGGGCACACCCTCCGACATATATTCCCCCACCAGCTCCTGCCCCACCAGCCCCTACACCCCCGGGCTCAACTACGGTGGTGGTCACAAACACGGAGAAGAAGGACAGACAAAACATCATAAATGCCTTCAAGGGGAAGAAAGGAGGAGTGGCAAGTCTCATGCTATATGCCAAGACGAGCTCAGACAAAGACTCTGATGCTTCGCTTTTGAGCAAGCTCAAAGAGATCAATGTCTGCATGAAGGCTTTTCCTTGTGATGAAACTCAGGAATACGAGGCTCTTGTTACTGTTTTTGACCAATCTCTAGTCTCGGAGGGATTCGATCTAACACAGTACAAGCTTTTGAGAAAGAAGGAGGAGATTAAGAGAAACAATGCAACAGGCCTAGACGCTCATTTCATATTTTCAATCTCATGGATACCAGCATCTCTGCCATCTCTGCACTGGTACTCTCATAGGATTTGAAATCTTTGAGACAGTGGCGATGAGTTTGAGGAGTGCTGTTGGCTTGGCGGTGACCCTTACGGAGGTAGTTTCCTCCTATGTGCTATTCTATGGCCGCAAGCCGATCATTCTTTATTTCTTCTCGGCGTTACACACAGTGCACCCGAGCAAGCTTACTCAACTCATACAACAATGCTCGACGTTTAGTACAGTGAAGTCCAAGAACTTCCTCGAGACACACGTGTTCGAAACTACGGTTCAAAGCGTTGCTCCGGCAGCACTGTTTCAAGAAGTGATGAGTGCATGCTCAAACATGGACTCGCTCACGGAGGCACATACGGCACAGGCAGGCGGTGTACCTGTTGGCGCACAAGCCACGTACACAAAACAGAGTTGCCGGTTGGAAGAGACAGAGAGAGCCAGACTGAAGACCGCATGCTGGAGGTGGTTCGCGGGCTTGCAGTGTAAGGCACAGATGGAGAACAGAGACTGCTCTTTCAATCATGATAGGCAGAACCCAACAGCAAGGGCAAATTTTCTGAGCAAGACGGAAGGCAAGGAACCGGGCCTTTTCAATATGCTTCAGATTGCCGCTATGAACGAAGGCTGGTATGCCAATCAGTGTGATGATGAGGAGTTAAGAGAGGCAATTATTGCCTACATGAAGAGGATGAAGGAGAAGAAGGAGGAAAGGGAGAGACAAAGAACTCAAAGGCCTCTCAAAGAGGACGAGGAGGAGGAGCAGGAGCAGGAGGACGAGGAGGAGGAGGAGGAGGAGGACGAGGAGGAGGAGCATGGAGAGGAGCCCCGAGGTGGCAGGGAACCCCTCAGAGAGGAAGAGGAGGAGGTCGGGGATATACCCCTTACGGAGGGAGAGCTTTTCGGGCTCCAGCCCCCCCACCTAGAGGAGGAGGAGGCTCATGGGCAAGCTCCAACCCGAATTTCGGTCGAGGTCAGGCCTACAACACTGCCTAGGACATCGATACGTCATCCTACCCGGACACTACTCAAGGTAATCGTTTCGAGGAGGTGGAATGACGGCAGGGGGGAGAAGAGAGAAAGGAGAAGACTGTGAAGTTTAACCCTAAAGTCACAGTGCTTTCTCATGCTGTTGTGCAGACTGGTCCAACGCTTCCTCCATGTGAGAGCAAAGATGTGGGTACACAGAGACTGCAGCCCCAAGGTAGTCTCATACCCGTTCACACATCACGGTTACCAATGATAACTGATGCAAATAGGAAGGCGAGACTTGCGATGGAGGCGAGGAGGCCAATGGCAGACGTATCGCCTCGGCCAAGCAAAA
>WBZZ01002132.1:0-2500 GCA_019918135.1 Paulinella micropora
TGATGATGATGATGATGATGATGATGATGATGATGATGATTGATATATGATGATGATGATGATGATTGATGATGATGATGATATAATGATGATAATGATGATGATGATGATGATGATGATCATGATGATGATTGATGATAATGATGATGATATGATGATGATGATAATGATGATGATGATGATTGATGATGATTGATGACGATGATGATGATGATGATGATGATGATGATTGATGATGATTGATGATGATGATTGATGATAATGACGATGATGATGATTGATAATGATGATTGATGATGATGATGATGATGATTGATGATAATGATGATGATTGATGATGATGATTGATGATGATGATGATGATGATGATGATGATGGTGATGATAATGATGATGATGACTGATGATGATGACTGATGATGACTGATGATGATGATGACTGATGATGATGATGATGATGATGATGATGATGATGATGATGATTGATGATAATGATGATGATGATGATGATTGATGATGATGATGATTGATGATGATGATGATGATGATGATTGATGATGATGATGATGATGATGATTGATGATGATGATGATGATGATGATGATTGATGATTGATGATGATTGATGATACTGATGATGATGATTGATGATAATGATGATGATGATGATGATTGATGATGATGATGATAATGATGATGATGATTATGATTATGATGATTGATGATTGATGATGATGAGGATTGATGATAATGATGATGATTATGATGATTGATAATGATGATGATGATGAATGATGATGATGATGATGATGATGATTGATGATAATGATGATGATGATGATTGATGATTGATGATGATGATGATTGATGATAATGATGATGTTGTTGTTGTTGTGTGGTGTGTAGTCTGCAGGAGAAACGGTGGACGAGGAAGGGGTGGAGGACGAGTACACACTAGAAGATTGCGAGGTCACTTAGATAAATATATACATATTATACATATTATACATATTATACATAGATACATAGGTACATAGATACATAGATATATAGATGCGTAGATACGTAGATTCATTGATACATAGCTACACAGAGGTACGTAAGCAAGTACTTTGTACTCGTCCAATACTTGTGTCTACCACACATGAGATATAGATCTATATCTATATCTATATCTATATCCATATCTCAATCAGCAATAGGGCTTGAAACGCTTCGTTCTCAGCAGGTCGGTTGCAAAATTTCGGCCACTTCACCTTTCGGCCGACCGTAAATACGGGGAATTTGGGCTAAACTTTTATTTGTGGACAACAAATGTGCCGTAATTACCGGCTGGCCGAAATTCTTCATAACTTTGAATAACAAATGTACCGTTATTACGGGATAATTTGTTCTGGCCGAAATTTTTCACTATTCCTTACATCACTGATGAGGATTAGAATAAGCTGCGAACGGGGTTTACATCATGCACTTGTAACCAGGAGGAAAGGAGGAGGGAGAGAGAGGTGATTTCACGGAAAAAATGGAGAAAAGGAGAAGGGAGAGAGAGGATTTCACGGAAGAGGAGGAGGGAGAGAGAGAGAGGTGATGTCACAAAAAGGAGGAGAGGGAGAGAGAGGTGATTTCATGGGAAAATGAAGAAAAGGAGAGGAGGGAGAGAGGTGATTTCACGGAAAAGGAAGACAGAGAGAGAGAGAGATTTCACGGAAAAGGAGGAGAGTGAGAGAGAGGTGATTTCACGGAAAAGGAGGAGAGTGAGAGAGAGAAGGTGATTTCACGGAAAAGGAGGAGAGTGAGAGAGAGAGAGAGAGAGGTAATTTCACGGAAAAAGGAGGGAGAGTGAGAGAGAGGTGATTTCACGGAAAAGGAGGAGAGTGAGAGAGAGTGATTTCACGGAAAAGGAGGAGAGTGAGAGAGAGGTGATTTCACGGAAAAAGGAGAGAGAGGTGATTTCACGGAAAAGGAGGAGAGTGAGAGAGAGGTGATTTCACGGAAAAGGAGGAGAGGGAGAGAGGTGATTTCACGGAAAAGGAGGAGAGGGAGAGAGAGAGAGGTGATTTCACGGAAAATGACGAGAGGGAGAGAGAGGTGATTTGACGGAAAAGGAGGAGAGTGAGAGAGAGAGAGAGAGGTGATTTCACGGAAAAGGAGGAGAGGGAGAGAGAGGTGATTTTACGGAAAAGGACGAGAGGGAGAGAGAGAGGTGATTTCACGGAAAAGGAGGAGAGGGAGAGAGAGGTGATTTCACGGACAAGGACGAGAGTGAGAGAGGTGATGTCACGGAAAAGGACGAGAGTGAGAGAGAGGTGATTTCACGGAAAAGGACGAGAGGGAGAGAGAGGTGATTTCACGGAAAAGGACGAGAGGGAGAGAGAGAGGTGATTTCACGGAAAAAGGAGGAGAGAGAGGTGATTTCACGGAAAAGGAGGAGAGTCAGATTGAGGTGATTTCACGGAAAAGGAGC
The DNA here is from genome assembly GCA_019918135.1 of Paulinella micropora. Classification (NCBI taxonomy): domain Eukaryota; phylum Cercozoa; class Imbricatea; order Euglyphida; family Paulinellidae; genus Paulinella; species Paulinella micropora. The sequence continues at coordinate 2,463 of WBZZ01002132.1, forward strand.
TGAGAGAGAGGTGATTTCACGGAAAAGGAGGAGAGTGA
>WBZZ01002132.1:7500-22500 GCA_019918135.1 Paulinella micropora
ACCTTCCCGTTTTTATGACGGAAATATGCAATATTTTCGTCATATAATTGCTGATTTCTTTTCTGCACAAACGCTACGGGGTGTCGCAACTAAGTGCATTAACCAACGGATAGACGGTGCAGTGGATATATAAAACGCATACGCCAGACACGAGTCAACTATAAATCTCCAGCCTCGTTTTTGTAAATAAAAACTCCTCCTTCCACACTTGTTGTCCCCCCGTAACTTAATTCTGAGGCAGTATGTCAAAAACAAATAGTATTACTATTGCAATAAAAGCAGCGTTATAATTTTTCTCCTTCTCCAAAAACACTTCCGATCAGTAAATACATTGTCTTTTAATAACATACCCTTGTATTCAATCGGTTACCTTAATATAGTACTAGGGGGCCAGACCTAATAACTATATCCAAAGCCGGGGTGAGTGAGCCCGACCATGCGATATGCCGACACAAGTAGAGACGGACCGTGCTGGTATGACGATATTAAGTATATCCAAAGAAAAAAATTTAATATGTCTACTATGAGAACATTTTTTGAGAACATCACCCTGGATACTTGAAGCAGGGTCGTACCAGGAACACCATCGCTAAACTCACAAGCGATCCCCTTAAACGGTGTCGTATCCATTTGCCGATTGACCCTCGCACTCATATGTTGCGATAAAAATGCCAAGTAACAACAATGGTATTAAAACATTTTAATAAGACATGATCTGACATGGGCACTATGAGATTAATCCACATGCAGCTTTCAATGTCCGACGCGCGATAAAAGAAAAAAATATCACTTACTGCCTTCGTCGCCTTGCGCGAACCCCTTTGCCAGGTGGCGGGCCGCCAACAAAAGTCAAGTCAAACTTCGACTCCTCCAGAATGTCCCATATTTTGTTAGGGATGGCGCCCAAAGATAAGTCAAAAGGAATATCAAGCACTCCTCTAGGCAGTGACTGAATAGTCCACGCAGTGTGGTCTTTGTCTCGAAGGGTAATAGTATCATCCCATGTCTCGAAGGGTAATAGTATCATCCCATGTCTCGAGATTTTTCGTGTCTTTGTACACCGGTAAATATTGTCTAGCTTTTGGATCCTCAACAGGGTCCATGCTTCTCCAAAAATGGAGTACCGGTTGTATTGTTTTTGCTGCTAAGGATCTCTTCGATGTCCGTGCTGCCCGTGTAGTCTGCGGGACCGCCACAGCTCGCATGAGATAAAGATCTGAGAGAGTGTCATCGGCAACATGAGATTCTGCCGGTCTCAACAGATAAAAAGCGTCTCGGACCCACTTGATGGCCGCAATCGCCTCTCCTTCCTTCCATCGCACATGTCGAATGTCCACATTACCCGCGTTCGGGTTAGTGTCCTTCTCCCCTCCTCCTCCATGGACATCTGTCGCTCGCGTCGATCTCGCCACCTTCCTCGGTTGGTCGAAGATGAGATCGTTTTGCGCTCTCCTCCTCTGCGCCTCCGTGAACTTCTCCTTCGTACCGCCGCGGACTATGGGGGCTTTAGACTGAGTCCCCGCCGCGCTTTTGCGGTTTGAGTCTTCCTTACTCTCCTTCTCGGTCTCCTCCTTCTCCGTGACCGGTGCCCGATAGGCATTCTCCTCCTCTAAGGTATCCTCCTTCTGTATAGGCGGTACCTCTTTGAAGTCCTCCTTCATCCGTTTCAACGCCTCCTCAACGGATTCATCCTCAAGTAAGAAGGGGTCATATTTGATCAGCCTTCGAACATTCACAATCTGCACCTTCCCTCTACCCCTGATCTTATAATTCAGAGGTCCCATCTGTTCCATGACCTGGTATGGTCCTTTCCAGTGGGTAAACAGCTTAGAGCTAACCCCCTTAGGGACTTGATGGATGGTACAAGAGTACAATATCCCCAACCTGGAAACGGACTTGATCTAAGTGCGCTTGTCGCACTCCTTGTGCGTCAGTCTTTCTGCGCTCCGCCTCCCTGTGCGCCGCAACTATTTGTTCCGCCTCCATCTTCGCTCTTAGTCTCATCCCGAACAACTCATCCTCATCTGCCCAAGTGTCTTTTGGATGCAGAAGTGAGGTTTGGATATTAGGCTCTCGGCCGTAAACCAATTGATATGGCGAGACTGAGCTCGTGGCTCCTCCTAATGCCGATGAGGGTAGACAGTTCATTGCAAAGGCAAATGAAGGTGCTGCCTCCACCCAGGCTCTCTGATTCTCCTTCTTCATACAGTACATCTTAAGCGAGGCTTTGAGAGGTCTATGTACCCGCTCGATCTTGCCATTCGCTCTCGGGTTATAGGCAGTAACATATTGCCATTTCATCCCGTAGTACTTAGATAGTCTGTCGATGACTTCATTATTAAAGTCAGAACCTCGATCAGAACATATCTTTCTAGGCACTCCGATCTGCGAGACGATCCTATCGATCAGAGCCTCTGCAGTTGTCTTGCCTGTAGCGTCCTTAACAGGAACAACCCAGACATAATTGGTGGCTCGATCTATTGCGGTAAGAAGGTATCTGTACCCTTCTGCCGATTCGGGGAAAGGTCCCACATGATCGATGTGTAAAAATTCAAACATTCCGGCGTGTAACGGGAATGTACCGATCAGGCCAAAGTTCGCCTTCAGCGGTGTCTTTGTGGTTTTGCATGGGATGCATGCGTCCACTTCCCTGTCTATCTCCTCCTTCATCCCTTTCCACCAAAATCGCCTCGCTATGAACCAATTAGTTCTTTGTCGACCCGGATGTGCCAGTAAGGGGCAGTTATGGGCTGCGACATATATAAAGCGCCTCAACTTCTCTGGTACCCAGAGAGTCCATTTGTCAGGCTGTGATGCAAATTTGCCATGCTGGCCCTTGTACCACAATAGCCCATCTCTCCACGCCATCTCCTTCATCTGATCTTTGATCTGTGGAGTCTTTTTAAGCTCATTAGGGTTCTTGTATAACGTTATGAGCTCCTTGAACTCCGGATCCGTCGCCTGTTGCTGCCTCCACGCGGTAGGCGAGGCGATATGAATAGTACCGTCCTCCAACCTTACTCCTACCCTTTCCGGGTCTTCATCAAGCTCGCTTCGATTTTCCTGTGGAGGTTCAGTACAGACCTCAGTCGTCTCCTCCTCTTCTTTTATATTCGCCTTCGCGTTCTCGTATGCCTCATAAGACCACTCAGCGTCTTCGAGAACATGCGCCTCACAGCATATGCCATGCTCCGGGCCTTGAGGACTATATCGTAGACCCGTGCGGTCATAACGAACGCCTCTTGCCATCTGCATCGCCTCTATGTGGCTCACCTCGTATACCTTGTCCGTGGACAGGTCCATCATCTCCACTGATGATACGAGAGCCGACACCTCCGACTGAAACTCTAGCCTGGAAAGGCTATCAGCGACTACGTTTCGCTTTCCCGGTAAGTAGACCATCGTGAAATTGAAACATGACAAGAAAGCTTGCCACCGCACCAAACGGCCGGTTTGTTCATGATTCATCAACCAAAGAAGGTTGTGATGATCGGTCCTAACCGTGAATAGAGGTCCTCCCCACAAGTATTCTCTGAGCCTCTTGAGAGCCCATACTACTGCCAACGCCTCCCTCTGTCGCGTGCAGTAATTTCGCTCCGCCGCACACAGCTTTCTACTAATAAACATGATCGGGCGCAACTTTTTCTCCTCATCTTCCTGTTGCAGCACCGCGCCAATCGCAAACTTAGATGCATCCGTGTCGACTACGAACGGTTTCGTAAAGTCGGGCATCATAAGTACTAATCCGCCGTCCTTGGGATCTTTATAAATGATATCTTTGAGCGTATTAAACGCCTGCAAAGCCTCCTCATCCCACTTCTCAAAGTCTCCAAAATCAATCATCTTCTCCAGCTTAGCCCGAGTTGCACCCCAATCGGGTATAAACTGGCTGTAGTACTGTGCCATCGCAAGAAAAGAGTGTAACTCCGTGCGATTCTTTGGCAACTGTCTACTCATGATCTCCTCCCTCTTTTCGCGCGATATCGAGACCCTATTATGAGAAATCTCGTAACCCAAATACGTCACACTTGTCCTGGCAAGCTGACATTTCTTTAGGTTGCATTTCAGGCCAAAAGCTCCGATGCGCCTGAAGACATCTGACAAGTGATCGATATGCTCTTCCATTGTGTTAGAGTATACGATGATGTCATCGATGTAACAAAATGCATATTCTCCCGCCTTCTGTCCTCTCCTTCTCATAAAACCATCCTCCGACTGGTCGTCATATTGACCGCTCAACATCTTCTGCATCGCCTTCTGAAAGAGCCCCGGGGCCTGTTTGAGTCCCATTGGAAGCACCTTCCACTGGTATATTTCCATACCCACAACGAATGCAGTCAGCCATCTGGATTTCTCGTCCAGTGGTATCTGCCAGAAGCCGTTCTTAAGGTCAATGACCGAATAGAATTTAGCATTCCGCAGCACCCTTCTGCCTTCTTCTAAGGTCGGCAGAGGATTTCTCTCTTCCTCTAGCACCTTATTCACACGGGCATAATTGATCGTCAAGCGCCATTCTCCTCCTGGCTTAGGGACGATTTTCGGTTGAGAGACAATTGGAGATGTAGATCTCTCAATAAAGTCCTCATCGAGCAACTGCCTCACATTCTCCTCCGCTATTTTTGCCTCATGTATGCTCAAATTTGCCCTCCGTGGTGCCGGAGATGGCTCCGCACCCGGTATCTTGTAAATGACAGCAGTGAAGTCATCCGACTTTACACCACCTGCCCGAGGAGGGTCGAAAATTTCTCTGTTCGCCTCCATCTTAGCTTTGAGAAACGCCTTCTCTCTCTCCGAACCCACTCCTTCTTCTAAAATTTTCCGCGCCGCCGCTTGGAAATCTTCCTCCGACATCTTCTTATGCTCCTTGAGGGGCGCTAAGTCCTCCTCCAAACTCAAATCTTCCTCGGACAAATCGTCTAGTCCCGTTCTTTCATACGTGACTGTGTCCGGCTCATCATCATGACCGAGTCCGACAAGCGTATCAATAAGGTTCGCGTATTGTATCGGAGCCTTACGGGTGTAGAAACCATCAAAGCATGTGAAAGCTTGAGGTATCAATTTCAACTTGTCCTGGGCTCTGAGCTTTTGCTTGTATGCACTGCTCTGCTCCCGAGACCCGAGTCGACAAGCCACCACTAACTGTTGCTTGCGAGAAGGAACAGGTATAGGATGATCAATAAGCCGGTCCCTTATCTCCTGTGCCCAGATCGCCTTCTCATTGTATGGCAGAATGACAGTATACGGCTTGTTACTCTCAAATAGAGTCCGTAGACACTTTTTCACTTCAGTTAATGAGCGCGGCCAGGTAGGCACATCGCCCCAAAAGTTCGTGATAAAAGTTTTAATGTCATCCGCTGGAGTATCGGGGATACGCCCCTTCCTCCTTGGCACAAACGCCTCTCTCTTCTCATCTGACACCTTCGCATGGTAACAGTAGCCATTGGTAATATGGACATCTGCCCCGCCACCTTCTGCGAATCTGGCCAACGACGGGCACTGTTTCGCAACACATATTATCTCCTCATTACGCGCTACGACTTAGTCATCAATAGACTTTCTGTCCCATGCGGGAATCGTAACCGTATACGCCTGCATCTCCGTCTCCCAATTGTCGGTCCAGGTCAGTTCCTCCGGCACTGTGACATAGGGGTGTACATAGGCTTCAGTTGCCTCATGTACGAAGGCCAACTTTTTCCTCTCCGTTGCTAGACTCAGCTCAAAAGCCTCGTATGAGTCAGTAGCAGTCATCGGATTAATATCCTCCTCCTCTCCATTCTTCACTCCATAAATCACCCGCCGTGCGGCGCAATCGATCACAGCCCCCATCGTAGCCAATTGGTCATACGACAGCAGGATTGAACCGTGGTAATCGGGGACAACATAGAGGTCCGCACGATATACTCGACCGGATTTCAATTTGAAAATTAATGTGACGATGCCCGTAATTTCCGTACGGCTGCCTACCCCTTTTAGGGTCCCCTTTGTTTTTCTAATGTTTTTGTCCACCCATGTCCGGTGACTATTCAAAAACTTCTGGCCGACAATATTAATATTCGCCATCGTATCATTACCAGCTTTTAATGTGGTTTGTAAAGTTTCACAAAAGAGGTCAGTGTAGCATAGCGCGTCTGGTCTATGTAAACTAGCCGCTAGCACATGAATTTTTCGTTCTAGGGTTTTGAGTCTAAGCTCAAGTTCCTTGTCCTCTTCTCGTTCTCCCCCCTTTTCCGCCAACTTAACTTCTTGAGTCTCCGGGGCTTCCGGTATCTCGAGTGTCTTTTGGACAGAGTCTGGTACACCGAGTGTACTCGTGTCTATAGCAGAGACTATTGAGTCCTTTGGCGGGGGTACGGTCCGCTGCTTCTTCGTAGGAGGAGACATAGCCTTTGGTTTCGGCTTCCTCTCCTCCATCGCCTTCTTCGCCTTCCTATTCGCATCATTTATCATATTAGCTCTCGAAGGATGAACTAGCAAGTGCTTACCTTGAGGCTTGTGAGGCTGTGTGCCTTCACCTTCACGTCTAGGAGGAACGGAACCGTTCGTATCCTGTTCAGCAACAGTAGGCATAACTGTGACTGTCGGATTAAAAAGAACAGTTTTTATCTCCTTCTCTCTCTTCTTTTCCTCTCTCTTCTCCTCCCGTCAGTCTACAACGACAACACGCTCACCTGAGCCGGTGTCTTCGTCTTGACGTCCCCCCTCCGTAGCGGTATAAGCTTGCTGGGGGTAGTTGGAGCTGGAACTGGTGCTATAATTCCAGTATCCGTGTCCTCTGGGAGGGCGCGCTGGGGTCCGTCCTCCCCTTCCACGAAAGCCTCGTCCTCGTGGTGCCGCCCCTCTTGGTGTCCCTCGGGACCCTCGTGACGATCCTCTCGTCTCTCCTCCTCCTCTAGTCGGCGCCTTTGATCGGCCCGATGTCTCTCTCTTCTCCCTTCTCTTCATTCTGTCAAGGAAGTAAATGATGGCCCGGAACTCCGCATCCGAGACCATATTCGCATTCCACCTCCCCTCCTCCAACTCCTCTTGTACATTGCGTACATGGTCTTTTTCATGCCTTCGAGCTCTCTAAGGAAAAGATTTCGCTGCCTATCATCAAGAGAGTCGTGGCTGAAGAGGCAATTGCCTACTCCTTTCTGTGCCTCATGCTTACACGCCATGTATGAAAAATAGCGGTAGCACGGCGTCGGCTCATCTCTCCCCCTCTTGAGACCTGCCGTTCGAGTTGCATGTGCTGCTTGAGCACCTCCAACCCCCTGTGTCGCGGCACTGGAGAATGATTCGGTGGCCGTGTCCAATTCGGAACACGCGTCGAGCACCTCCTTGAACAGGTCGCCCGGCGGAGTAGCCGCTACAGTCCTCTCGTATATATTCGTTTCTAAAAAATCCGCCGTCTTCACCGCCGTGAAGGTCGGACAGGACTGTATGATCCTTGCGAGCTTGCTCGGGTGTCGTGTACACAAAGCACTCAGGAAGTACAAAATGATAGACTTCCGGCTATAAAAGAGCCCGTACTTGGCGCTGACCTCAGTGAGGATCGCTGCCAACCTCGTGCCAATGCCCAGCCCTTCGTTCACCTCTTGAAAAATCTCAAACCCAATCAAAGTACCAGTGCACAGGTGCTGATACCCATGAGTTTTAAAGTATTGCAAGAGGACGGCAACTGGCACCGTGCATTGCAGGTCTGAGGCTGCTCTCCTAGCCGCCACCTCTACCGCTCTCATCGCCTTGTACTCCCCAACATCAAACCCTTGTGTGATGATTGATGGGTCCAACAAGGTGTACAACGCCTCATACTCCTGTGTTTCGTCCGTTGGATGCTGCTTCATACAAGCATCAATTCTTCTGAGCTTGTCTCGAAGGTTCGCATCCGTGTCCTTCTGACTCGCTGTCTCTGCATACAGCGTCAGAGCAGTGGCATCGGACTTTGTATATTTTTGGAAGGCCTGTATGATAGCCTGTCTGTCCTTTTTGTCATTACTGTTGACAATGACAGTGGTAGGCGCTGAGCTAGTCGCAGGGGCCGAAGGGGCTGTGTGGGCTGACGGGGCGGAGCGGCCCGAGGGAGCCATATAAGATCCAGAGGAATATTTCGGTCCCTTTGTTCCCGCCGCCTTGGCTAATGCAATCTTTGCCTCCATCTCCTTCTTTTCTTTCTCAGCCGCTAGCTCTTTGATATACAGCTCTTAGGCATGATGAAAAAAAGACAGGATCTCAGCTGCCTTCCGAAGGAACAAGGCCTTCTCCGCCAACTCCTTCTCTCCCGCTTTATTGGTGGGGGGTGGTGCGGCCGTCCCCTCCAAGATCGTATGATCCTTCGTGAAGACCCACCTCTTCCATGCGTCATCCTTCACCAAGGCCGCATGCAGCTTCTTCATCCTCGTCACCCCTCCAGCTTCGCCTTCTATTTCCCTCAGGGCCGGGTGAAGGTCCCTGCCAAACTGGGTGTGTTGGAGTTTACCCAGGTCCACTAACTTGGCCTCCATAAGTTTCAGAGACACATCCATGACATTGATCTGTCCTTTTGGATTCCTGAACTTAAACTCCTTTTCCACTCTCTTTATTGAATCAATGTCCTGACCAGGATCGAGCAACCTAGCCAGTGCTCTTGTGTTCCATGGCAGCACAGTCTTTCCAGTCTGGTACTCAAAGAGTATAGCACACTCAAACACTGTCCATGAGAGGTCGAGTAGCTCCAGTAAAGACATATTGTCCCCAAATGAGACGTGTTGCACCTGTAACTGTGCACCGTCGTCTCTGAGGAATTCTGCCAGAGGCAGAGCTTGCCTTGGGAGAGGGTAACAGATGTCCTCCTTCTTCAAGGGTTGTCCCCATCGCATTTCTTGGGGAATGTATAGCCATTTATAGGCCTCATCCTTCCCTTTCTTCTCCTCAAACTCCTTCTTACTTAGTTTGCCATATTCGGCCACAAACTTCGCTTCCTCTCATCCCTTCTCCTCCTCTTCGACTTCCTCTGCTCCTCCTGTGTCAAAGGAAGGCGCAGTAAAAAATTGATTCTCTGCTCCTCCTGTGTCAAAGGAAGGTGCCAGATCTCCTCCTTCTGCATGAGGGTCAACGAACTCCTCTTCGTTTCCTGGGGTTCGCTCACTCTCCCCCCCTCCTTCCTGCCAGTCTTCAGACCTAGTAGACATGAATGCTGAAGGAATACGGATGAGACAGAGTTGTTTCTACCCCGTAATTGCTCTGTTCGTCTATGAGGAACGAATAGAGAGAAAAAACGAAAAGACAGTATAGAGAGAGAGCGTCTCACCTCTATGTCTTATGTTTTTTTTTTTTTTTTTTTTTTTTTTTTTTTTTTTTTTTTTTGTGAGAAAGAAGTAATCTGTACGACTTTCTCTGAAAATTTGATCTCCTTCTCCACTCCTCTTTTCTTTTTCTCTTTTTTGTTGTTGTATCTGTTATGAGGTACGAGGACCTATGTACAGATAATGTCAAAGAGGCTAGAGAAGCACTCCTTGAGAAGTCGACTTGTCGTCTGACACTTGTTCAGACCTATTGTCGAAAGACAGTCAGAGATTTGCAAAAATACTCTGATGTGTGTGGTTTGAGAGGCAACAAAGTGCACAGACTTGAAAGGTAGAGTACTACGCTCGTGTCCTTCAAGTTTGTTTGTATCTGTGAGTGTTTGTTTGTACGTCTGTTGACCTACTCTGTCTCTGTCTCAAGAGAGAACAAAAGAACAGCTACGAGGTCTGGTGTCTGGCCTCCTTGTGAGGACACAGATACAGGCTGTGGAGAGGGTACTGAGACATCTACTCACAAACGCCTAGACGTCTAGTTTTGCAAAAAGAGCTGTGTGGGGATGTGCTGGAGTATTTGTTTCTTGGAACACCTACTCAGAAGAGATAGGTCTGTCCAATTTTTCTTTCTGCTGTTCCAAAAACAAGCCAGAAAAGAAATCAGCCTTGTGCTGGTGACTCCAATGTTACAATCCCCGAAGATAGCTCAATAAAAAGTCGGTAATACAACCAGACACAAATCCCCAAAAGAGAATGATGTCTCGTTATATTAGCTCAGTGAAGCAGAAAAGAAAACGGCAACAGACCAAGGTTAAAATGGCATTAGGTCAAATCCGGCCAAACGATATTGAAAATAATGGGAAAAAACTAGGTGCACCTGACACCAGAAAAAGGGTACTTTTTACCGGCTATCCGGGGGGTGATGCCTACAAACAGTTGTATACGTCCGCAAAATCTGTAGAATCAGTTTTTGCGAAATGTTACAGTTAACGGCCTTGTTACGTGGCGCACCTTGGCGCTTTTTCTTATTAATAATAAAGCTGTAGTCTGCATCGAGAGTGTAGTATATAGCTATCATAGATTGCTTTATTAATAATAGCCGGGTCTAACAATTTGAGGCTATGATCATGCTGAACATGAGTAAATCAAATCAAGTTCGATATTAATAGTTGATTTCGCTATCTAAACGTCCGCAACAATACTAGATTTCTGCTCGAATGTACAATAATTGCTTAGTAATGCGTACATCTGGCAGGTATCATCAGTTGAGATTTGAATTAATATTACTATAATAAGTCACAGTTTGAGTAAAAATAAATTGGAATTCTGCTAAGCTTTCACGACTTTTGGTGATAAATAATTTGCAACTGAATATGTTGACTAGTCACGGGCTGACCCTGTCAATCTAAATAGGGCTCAGAGTCAAATAGGGAATGGAAGAAAGGTGTGACGAGAAGAAAGAAGAAAGAGGAAGGAGGAGTATGATAAAAGCAATGTTTTAAGTGCCATGAGGATGGACACATGGCAGAAGAAAGAATCGGAATGTAAGAGGCACGGTGTGGGGGAAAACACTCTATCATTTCTGCGAGAAGTTGAAGGAGCAGTTGAAGGGAGCAAAAAGAGGTCAGAAGAAGTATGCGGGCGCAGAGGTTGTAAAGTTGTAGAGCGCGTCAAGGGCGGCAATTGCCCCCCCCCCCCCCCCCCGCCCCGGGAGCGATGACGGAGCGGGCGAGTGGAGGCTGGCGTTTTCCGTGGCTTCCCAACTATCTATTATCTATCTATCTATCTATCTATCTATCTATCTATCTATCTATCTATCTATCTATCTATCTATCTATCTATCTATCTATCTATCTATCTGGCTGTTTGGCTGTCTGTCTCTCTCCTTCTCTCTCTCTCTCTCTCTCTCTCTCTCTCTCTCTCTCTCTCTTCTCTGCCATTTTCCGTAGCTTCCCAAGGCAGTAGGGGGAGAAGTCGACAGTGCCTTTAGGTGCATCGTCGTGTAGGCACCAGAACTTCTTGGCGGGGACCTGGATAGGTAGATAGATAGATAGATAGATAGATAGATAGATAGATAGATAGATAGATAGATAGATAGATAGAGGTGCATGGTCGTGCAGGCACCAGAACCTCTTAGCGGGGACCTATGCATGTATGTCTGTCTGTCTGTATGTATGTATGTATGTATGTATGTCTGTCTGTCTCTGTCTGTCTGTATGAGTGTATGTATGTATGTATGTATGTCTGTCTGTCTGTCTGTATGAGTGTATGTATGTATGTATGTATGTATGTATGTATGTATGTATGTCTGTATGTATGTATGTATGTATGTCTGTCTGTCTGTATGAGTGTATGTATGTATGTATGTATGTATGTATGTATGTATGTTATGTATGCTATCTATGCATGTATGTATGTACGTATGCATGTATTAATGTATGCATGCATGTATGTATGTATGTATGTATGTATGTATGTATGTATGTATGTATGTATGTATGTACTGGGTGCGATGGGACAGAGAAATGAATGGATAAACAGACAAGAGAGATGAGTAGGTAGATGGACGGACGGATGGATAGACAGACAGCATGGGCTGGAATGGACCAGGATAGATATATTGACAGACAGAGGTAGATAGAATGCTCGGCGGTCTTATCGCTAAGACTGGCTGAGAGAAAAGTAATCTTAAATTTTGAAGATCTTGAGACTTGAATGAGGAAAGGATAGGCAGGTAGGCAGATAGAGGCAGAGAAACATCTATCTATCTATCTATCTATCTATCTATGTATCTATCTATCTATCTATCTATCTATCTATCTATCTATCTGTATGCAAGATGTACCTCTGCTACAGCCTGCTGTTGTGCTTGTGGTAAGTCTCTCCTTCTCAGATAGACAGACAGATAGATAGATAGATAGATAGATAGATAGATAGATAGATAGATAGATAAATAGATAGATGGGGGACACCGAGACGAGGCGCTGCTCGGGTAAAACGTACGCACTCAGACTGCCGTTGTACACACAGGCTGTGTCAATACCTAAACAACAACATAATATGTTTTAGGTAGCATATTGATTGATTTGTAACACTGCCGTTGTACACGCAGGCGATGTCGATACCTAATCAACAACACAACATTTTTAGGTAGCATATTGATTGATTTGTAACACTGCCCGCAGGCTGTATCAATACCTAAACAACAACATAACATGTTTTTGTGTAGCATATTGATTAAGTTGTAACACTGCCGTTGTACACCCTGCGTGTCGATACCTAAACAACAACATATAACATGTTTTAGGTAGCATATTGATTGATTTGTGACACTGCCGTTGTACACGCAGGCGATGTCCATACCTAAACAACAACATAACATGTTTTTGTGTAGCATATGTATGGATTTATAACACTGCCGTTGAACACGCAGGCTGTGTCGATACCTAAACAACAACATAACATGTTTTTGTGTAGCATATGTACGGATTTATAACACTGCCGTTGAACACGCAGGCTGTGTCGATACCTAAACAACAACATAACATGTTTTTATGTAGCATACCCACCCCCCCCCCCCCCCCCCCCGCCCCCCGTGAGTTTACGCCAAAGTCAACTGTAAGCCACAATGTGGCAAAAAAAGCCACAAAGTGGAAACTAGACAGGTGACACAAGTGTATGTATGTATGTATGTATGTATGTATGTATGTTTTAAGTATGCATGTATGTATGCATGTATGTGTATGTATGTATGTATGTATGTATGTATGCATTTATGTATGTATGTATGTTTTAAGTATGTATGTATGTATGTATGCATGCATGTATGTATATATGTATGTATGTATGTATGTATGTCTGTATGTCTGTCTGTCTGTCTGTCTGTCTGTCTGTATATGTATGTATGTATGTATGTATGTATCATAGTAAGACTGCCGTTGTACACAGATAGATAGATAGATATATAGATAGATAGATAGATAGATAGATAGATAGATAGATAGATAGATAGATAGATAGATAGATAGATAGATAGGTAGGTAGGTAGGTAGGTAGGTAGGTAGATAGATAGATGGATAGATAGATAGGCCGTGTCGATACCTAAGGTAGAACATCACATTTTCTTATGTAGGATAGTAAGACTGCCGTTGAGAGCGCAGGCTATGCCGATACTTAAACCACAAGATAATCTTTTTTTTTTTTTTTTTTTAATTATTATTATTATTATTATTATTATTATTATTATTATTATTATTATTATTATTATTATTATTACATATTTGAGGGAAATCCCGATGAAAAAACCTAGTCACACTTGCTAAACAGAGTTCCAGCCCAATGGCCTCAAGGCGTTAAACTGTGACGCCAACTCATAACCCTTTGGTGGTAGATGCTGGGGAGGAGGGTCGTTGCGCGCGTAAAAGATCTTAAACTCCGCATATGCTGCTTGATAGCCCAGGACCCAGCAGACACCAGATTGTTATGGGTGGGGTTTCGAGGCAGCTCTAGCAACCGCGCTTGGTGTATGCACTTGCACATTCGGTGACGTCTTGCAAGAGGTTGCTGGGACTGTGGAATAACCTCGGCTTAGTGCAGTCTTGCCCTCAGGAGTTCCATCGGTGGCCCCGATCATCAGGCGAGAGACTGACACGGGGGGGTGGAGGACCTCGAACAAGGGTATTGGAGGCTTATGTCCGTTGAGGATATGCCATTAGCTGCATCAGTACGCCTCAGATATAGTATTATTATTATTATTATTATTATTATTATTATTATTATTATTATTATTATTATTATTATTATTATTATTATTATTGTGGCACCGCGATAGCCCAGTGGTTAAGGTCTACCATCTGGGACCTGTCGCCAGTTCGATTCCCGTCGGTGCCAGTATTTTCAAAGGAAATTTCCTTTGAAAGTATTGGTCTGTCTGGAAGGCTTGGAGCTGCCTTGCGGGGGTGTCAGTAGAGCCTATCGTCAAATCTTCGTACTCCCCTCACGGGTGAGACGATGGAGGCACATGTGCAGAAATGCATTCGCCATTGACTGAGAAGCACTATTGTTATTATTATTATGTAGCATATTTATTTACTTGCCCATTGTTGATTAAATTCAATATAATCGTATTATGTAATAATATTTAGATGATGATGACGACGATGACGATGATGATGCTGGTAATAAATAATAATAATAATAATAATAATAATAATAATAATAATAATAATAATAATAGGCTTCCTCAGACTATAGCATCAGATCCAGATCCTGGACATGTGCCAATAATAATAATAATAATAATAACAATAATAATAATAATAATAATAATAATAATATATCTGAGGCGTACTGATGCAGCTAATGGCATATCCTCAACGGACATAAGCCTCCAATACCCTTGTTCGAGGTCCTCCACCCCCCGTGTCAGTCTCTCGCCTGATGATCGGGGCCACCGATGGAGCTCCTGAGGGCAAGACTGCACTAAGCCGAGGTTATTCCGCAGTCCCAGCAACCTCTTGCAAGACGTCACCGAATGTGCAAGTGCATACACCAAGCGCGGTTGCTAGAGCTGCCTCGAAACCCCACCCATAACAATCTGGTGTCTGCTGGGTCCTGGGCTATCAAGCAGCATATGCGGAGTTTAAGATCTTTTACGCGCGCAACGACCCTCCTCCCCAGCATCTACCACCAAAGGGTTATGAGTTGGCGTCACAGTTTAACGCCTTGAGACCATTGGGCTGGA
>WBZZ01002133.1:0-2500 GCA_019918135.1 Paulinella micropora
GCAAGTTTCCCAAATCGTTTCAGGTTTCTGGAAATATAAAGCTGGAAATACTCGTCAAGTATGTCCTCTGGTTTGCGGTTACACGGCATGAAGCAAGGGGCTCGTACGACCTCCTTCTCCATCCGGCCATAGGTAAGGACCGGACACTCAACCCATAATGAGTTTGGGTTCTTATCGAGTGCGCACACGACGAGCCCGTCTAACAAGATTTTAGTCCGGGCAATATCATCCTGATTGATCGGTGCAGGCTCAGTTGCACGTCCAGGTTCTTCCGGTCTCGTCCGCTGGCTAAACCAGCACGAAAAACCATCTGCCTCATTAACCTTTGCGCCCACATGCAGGAACCTTGCCCTCAATAGATCCAGATAGAATCTGGTTGTCGGCAACGACTTTCCTTCCCCTCGCACCCGTTTGTGCCTTCTCCCACTCGACGCTGCGTCGAGGACAAGGTCGATGTTGTCGAGAAATTGGAGGCAAGAACGGATGAGGCTAATACATGCAGAAGACTGGGACGGTGCTGGTGCCCACTTTGCGCTAATGGCTCCTACTCGGCCGGCTGTTCCTGGCATGTCGCTAAGGCGGGAAGAGAAATGGGCGGCAGTCGGTTGGAGTGGCCGCCATCGTTGGCAGGTGTATTGCGGTGGGCTTCTCTCTGCACCCACAAACCGGAAGGACTGTGTTAGTTCGGCCTGATTGCACAGTGATGTGGCTATCGTTGGTGGGGCGGTAAAACATATTTTGACCAGAGGCTGGAGTGCACGGCGGGTCGCTAGGTCGGGGACATAGAGAGAGAGGAGGTAGGTGGGGATGCTACGGAGAAAAGGCTTGCAAACGCTGCCCCGACCTCGGTCTTGAGCGTGTATAGAGAGTTTCGAAAGATTCGGGG
This sequence comes from Paulinella micropora, assembly GCA_019918135.1. Taxonomy (NCBI): domain Eukaryota; phylum Cercozoa; class Imbricatea; order Euglyphida; family Paulinellidae; genus Paulinella; species Paulinella micropora. The sequence goes on from WBZZ01002133.1 coordinate 887, forward strand.
AAAACGTCTAAGGTTAGATCTCAGAACGCGGGCAACGTAGTCGCGGACTCGACCGGGGGGTAGCTGCATTGCTTGTCCCCATATGTTAATCACTTGACATAGGGTGGCAGTCCTCATCTGTGGCGCCCACTTCATTGGATGCGTTCCTATGAGCTCAAGAGGAATCACCCCGTCTAGGATAGTGGCAGTGTTGTCGACCCGCACAACGTGGGTGCAATAGGGTCGAGACAGGGCCCGACGTGCGTCGTTAGATCCAAGAATAATTTCACAAGGTGCCGGGGGTTAGTGTGTCAGAGGTTCAAACTTGTTTCCCGTTTTCATTTTGCCTCAGGATACGACTCCTGAGGCATCTCATATTAGCCACACTACACAAAATTACGAATTGGGAATCGCTACGCTGGAACAGGGGGAGTTTTCTACATCCGCTTAGTGATCATGCCATCGTGTGACTTTCAACTTTTTCTCTCTTGTTGTTTAGTTAGTTTCCTTTCGCTCTTTACCTATCGTTTTTCCTCTCTTGTATCCCTTACCATAGTTATTTTATATGTTTTTCATTGGGATTTTCCTCTTCCCTTACATATATCATTATATTTTTATGATCTACTCCATGTCTATTCTTCATCTATGGTCTATATCTTTTCTCAATTTATTATCTCGCCGTTCTTTTATTAATATTACGTTCTAGTTCATCGTTTCCATATCATCTCTTCAAGTTCCACAATTATTGTATATTTTTTTCAAGTTTTTCCAACTTATTTTTTAGCATTTTTACGATACTTTCGTATTTTTGTCGACAAACTCGTTGCTGTAGCAAACTGGCCGGGCCGAGCTACTCATTCGTGAAAATTATTGGCTGACGGCATACGATTGCCAGTTCTCCTAAGGTGGAATACCACTGAAACCGCTTCTCGGAAGCGAGCACAGCAATTCTCACAAAATGCATATGATTGTCTTCTTGCAAGAAAGGGAGCGAGGGTCGAACGATCGGTCCTTTGATCTTTCATGTTTTCTGGTTAAGCATCTTGGTTATTAAATAAAATTTATTAACAGGGGTTTACCGGACCACGAGTGACCGTGCTCACTCCTTTGCATAAGGTTAGATTAGTACTAGGGCTGGACTTCATAGTGGAAAGGGCAAGGGCTAGGTGTAGGGCAAGGCGTGTGTGGTCTGCAGTGCATATCACTGTCGTCCTAAGCCCGGCCCTTGGGCGCCGAGGCGTCTGCTCGGAGGGGTCAGCTTTGGCGCGCCTACGAATATTTAATACAGACATGCACAGAGAAAAACAAATTTAACATGATATGACAGGCAAAACGAATATGTGCTCGTGTACACATGTACAGGTATGGATATAGACCGATGATGGGTGAGCCCCGGCGGTGAAGACAAACTCGTCCAGCGGCAAAAGCTTGGCCGGGCCGAAGAGCAGGAAAAGGTATTTCAAGGTCTCCGCCAGGAAGGAAGACTGCATGGAGTTGTTGCCGTTATCTGCGGGGGATTTGCACGAGGCGTCCAAGGCGGCATTGACATCGTTCAGGCCTGTCGATAATATATATGTATATAAATATATACTACGTATGCATAAATAAATATTAAGGTATATGATTTTTTATAAT
>WBZZ01002133.1:7500-10000 GCA_019918135.1 Paulinella micropora
GGTCTTCCAATAGCTCAGGTCGCAGGAGGGAACTTGGATATAGACAAATAGACAGATAGATAGACAGACAGACAGACAGACAGGATAGGTAGTTAAGATAGTAACTGTAATGTGGTACGAAAGAAAGAAAGTCTCAACTAGACAGATAGATAGACAGACAGGACAGATATTTAAGATAATCACCTGTAACACGATAGAGAACAAAGAAGGTCTCAAGCAGACAGATAGACAGACAGACAGACAGGACAGATAGTCAAGAATAATACCTGTAATTCGGTAGAGAACAAACAAGACCTCAACTAGACAGATAGATAGACAGACAGGACAAATAGTTAAAGATAATACAAGGTCTCAAGCAGACAGATAGACAGATAGACAGACAGATAGTTAAGAATAATACGTGTCATGCGGTATAGATAGATAGATAGATGGATAGATAGATAGATTGATAGATAGATATATAGATAGATAGATAGAGAGATAGATAGATAGATAGATAGATAGATAGATAGATAGGTGAGAGAAAAAAAAAGGCTCAACCAGCTCGGGTCGGAGAAGCTACTTGGAATAGATAAAAAATAGACAGATATACAGATAGATAGACAGACAGGGCAGATAGTTAAGATAATTTACCTGTAATTCGGTAGAGAACGAAGATGGTCTGAACCAGTTCGGGTGAGAGAAGATACTTGGCGCTCTCAATCTTCACCATCTTACCGTCTGTATCACATAAAAGTACGTAAGCAAAATTACCTAGGTAGTTTCTCTTAAACATGGTTAACTTCCCGGCAAGCAATTTGAAAATTAAATTACATGCCGGGAGTTAAACACATTAATAAGAGAAATTACCTAGTCATTTCTCTTGCTCGTGCTTTGATGTGTATAAGTAGATAGGTAGGCAAGTAGGCAGGTAGATAAAAGCAAGGACAACTCGGAGTCGTCCACAAGCAGCAGGAGGTGTTATCCTCAATGTATATATATATATATATATATATATATATATATATATATATATATATATATATATATATATATATATATATGAATATCCCGGTAAGTGAACCACACTAAGCAGATATCTATCTATATCTATATCTATCTATCTATCTATCTATCTATCTATCTATCTATCTATCTATCTATCTATCTATATCTATCTATCTATCTATCTATCTATCTAACTACCTATCTATCTATCTATCTATCTATCTATCTATCTATCTATCTATCTATCTATCTATCTATCTATCTATCTATCTATCTATCTATCTATCTATCTATCTATCTAGAGAAGATACTTGGCGCTCTCAATCTTCACTATAATCTTGCCGTCTGTATCACATAAAAAGTACGTAAGCAAAATTACCTAAGGTAATTTTCTCTTAACGTGGTTAACTTCCCGGCAAGCTATTTGAAAATTAAATTACATGCCGGAAAGTTAACCACATTAAGTGTAAGTAGATAAGTAAGCAACTAGGCAGGTACATAAAAAGCAAGGACAACTCGGAGTCGTCCACAAGCAGCAGGAAGCGTTAGATAGAGGGACACAGATTAACACATAAAAGCACGCAAGTGAAAATTAGCTAGGTAATTTCTCTTAACGCGGTTAACTTCCCGGGAAGCAATTTGAACATTAAATTACATGCCGGGAAGTTAACCACATTAAGAGAAATTACCTAGTAATTTCACTTGCTCGTGCTTTTATGTGTGTAAGTAGATAGGTAGGCAAGTAGGCAGGTAGATAAAAAGCAAGGACAACTCGGAGTCGTCCAAAAGCAGCAGTAGGCGTTAGATAGATGGACAAAGATAAACAGATAAAAGCACGCAAGTGAAAATTAGCTAGGTAATTTCTCTCTACGTGGTTAACGTCCCGGCAAGCAATTTGAACATTAAATTACATGCAGGGAAGTTAACCGCATTGAGAGAAATTACCTAGTAATTTCACTTGCTCGTGCTTTTATGTGTAAGTAGATAGGTAGGCAAGTAGGCAGGTAGATAACAGCAAGGACAACTCGGAGTCGTCCACAAGCAGCAGGAGGTGTTATCCTCAATGTATATATATATATATATATATATACACACATATATGAATATCCCGGTAAGTGAACCACACTAAGTAGATATCTATCTATATCTATCTATCTATCTATCTATCTATCTATCTATCTATCTATCTATCTATCTATCTATCTATCTATCTATATCTATCTATCTATCTATCTATCTATCTATCTATCTATCTATCTATCTATCTATCTATCTATCTATCTATCTAGAGAAGATACTTGGCGCTCTCAATCTTCACTATCATCTTGCCGTCTGTATCACATAAAAAGTACGTAAGCAAAATTACCTAAGGTAATTTTCTCTTAACGTGGTTAACTTCCCGGCAAGCTATTTGAAAATTAAATTACATGCCGGAAAGTTAACCACATTAAGTGTAAGTAGATAAGTAAGCAACTAGGCAGGTACATAAAAAGCAAGGACAACTCGGAGTCGT
>WBZZ01002133.1:27500-29044 GCA_019918135.1 Paulinella micropora
TAATAATAATGATAATAATGATAATAATGATAATAATAATAATAATAATAATAATAATAATAATAATAATAATAATAAAAGTAATATTGTTATTATTATTATTATTATTATCATTAATGATAATAATAATAATAATAATAATAATAATGATAATAATAATAATAATAATAATAATAATAATAATAATAATAATAATAATAATGATAATAATAGTGCTTCTCTGTCAATGGCTGATGCAAATCTGCACATGCGCCTCCATCGTCTCACCCGTGAGGGGAGTACGAAGAATTGACGATAGGCTCTAATGACACCCCCGCACGGGCAGTTCCAACACTTTCAGACGGACCGGTATGTTCAATGAAAATACTGGTGGCACCGACGGGAATCGAACTGGCGACAGATGGTAGAACTTGACCACTGGGCTATCACGGTGTCCATAGTAATAATAATAATAATAATAATAATAATAATAATAATAATAATAATAATAATGATAATAATAATAATAGGCTTCCTCAGACTATAGCATCAGATCCAGATCCTGGACATGTGCCTCCATTGGGTCACCGGGGTCAGCCGATCCCAACGCATTGTCAGAACACCAAACAGACATAGCAGCAACAGCAACAGCAGGGGCAGATGGGGGCTGTGAAGTGCATGAAGAGCTAGATGCGAGGGTGTTAGCTGAAGAGAAGAACTCGGAGACACTACGCTGCGCTCCCGAACCCCTCTCTCTAGCCAGGACGTCCACACTGCGCGGACGGCCGCGCCGCGCAACATCAACGTCACTTGGGGGAGAGGGTGGGACAGAAGCTGATGGAACCTCAGTGAGGTCAATCACCTCCTCGCCCCCATCCTCCACCCCAAGCTCCTCCCTTTTACCCTCCCTAGCAGACCAACACTCAGACACATATGATCCAAACAACACATCCAACTTTGGAGGGGGACGCAACGCTGTAACCCCTAACAACGCAGCAAGCCTAAAGTTACTGCGGAAGCGCGACTTCCCCTGAAAAAGCTTACAAAACAATCGTGATTGATCCACAGGCGACATATCATCCCAACCCTGCCGCACAGAGCCCTCCCGCTCCCGCCCAAGCAACACATCCTCCACCACAACCTCACCGCCTACGACCTTACCACCCTCCTCACTCCCTCCATCCCCCTCAGCAGCCCCCACAGCCATGCCACCGAGCCTCTGCATACTCAGCAACAGCTGCTTACGTCTCCCCTCATGCATGGGGCAATCCCATAAGAAGTGCGCAAGGGACTCATTGACATCATCATGACAACAGAAGCAGCGAGGGGACATGCCACTGACCAACTTGCTGCGGTACAACCGAAGGCGGTTGTTGCTGAGCAACCTTCTCCGAAGCAGATTATAATGCGCATCATCAAGGGCTAGCCATCTTGGGAACTCCTTAGTTCCAAAGACTTGTCTTAGGATGACTCGCAGGCCATCAGTAAGATCGCTGCCTGCCTCTCGCTTGTCCCACATCAGTTGCTGCACCATCTTGACGTCCTGCTGAAGGGCCCACTTGTCC
>WBZZ01002134.1:0-7500 GCA_019918135.1 Paulinella micropora
CCGAGTTCACTTACACTCACTCCCCGCCCAGGTACAATAACATATATATACATACATACACACATGCACATATATACATATTATAAATATATATATATATATATATATTATATATATGTATAATACATACATATATATATGTATGTATGTATGTATGTATGTATGTATATATATATATATAGTATGTTTTATTTGTATGTATGTATGTATGTATGTATGTATGTATGTATGTTATGTATTTATGTATATATATGTATGCATGTATGTAGGTATGCATGTATGCATGTATGTATGCATGTATGTATGTATGTATGTATGTACGCACACACATAAATGCATACATGTATGCATGCATCCATACGTATGCTACATACATAGATTATGTGACTGCATGTGTATGTATGTGTATGCATGCGGGTTTACTTGAACACACTACTGCACAGATATTGTGTACAAGCATGCATAGATGCATAGATGGATGGACGATTTCGTCTCTATCTATCTATCTATCTATCTATCTATCTATCTATCTATCTATCTATCTATCTATCTATCTATCTATCTATCTATCTACTATCTATCTGTCTGTCGTCTGTCTGTGTCTCTCTCTCACTCTCTCTCTCTCTCTCTCTCTCTCTCTCTCTCTCTCTCTCTCTCTCCTCTCTCTCTCTCTCTCTCTCTCTCTCTCTCCTCTCTTTCTCTCTCTCTCTCTCTCTCTCTCACACACACACACACACATACACACACACATACACACAAAGAACAGAAGAAGGCAAGGAATCACAATGCCAGAGGTTCACCCAGATCCGCGCCTATCTGCAGGAAGTTAGCTATCCTATGTACTTTCACTTTACCAGGTGTAGGTTCAGCTACTGACCACCAGGAAACGTCCCTGAATCCGCCGCCATCATTTTCAGCGCCGCGCCCCGGAAGCACTGAGAACACCGCTGCAACCGAAGGTTCGAGAAGTTCCTCTTTCTTAAGTACGAGAAACCAGCTTCAAGCGCTTCGGTCTCAGCCGACCCTTGTGTTCAGAACTTATGTCATGGCTCCTCAGAAAGCCCTGGCAAGAGCTTCCGAACCGGCTACTGCACAAGCTGCAACAAGCAGAAACGGCTGAGAACCAAGGGATGAGAGTTGTTTCTCGTTGTTCTTAAGGATTAAGAAATTCTGTGGCCGCATTTCTCCATCGCGTTGCGTGACTTCTTCATATTCATACAAAGTTCTCATTGCTTTGCGTTCCGATTTGCACAGGCTCTTGCGTGAGATCATTCTCTGTCTCACAGTTTGCCTTGCTTTCTGCTTATGATCTCTGCGTTATGACGTAAATAGGCAAAGTCAACCTTTTGGAACAGCTGGAGGAACAGCTGCGGAAAGAAGACGAAGAGGGCGAGATCGCAGAACGGAAACTCAATTTTTACGAGTTTTGTTCTGCGATGGGCCTTTGCGAGGCAACGATTGCCCATTTGAAGTAAGAATATTTCGGAGAGGCATGCTATGTAATGTATATTCACAGTGAATATATATGGTAGATTTACAAATACATCAACAAAATTCCCCCCCCCCCCCCAAAAAAAAACACACACACACAATTAAATGCGCGTTTTAATACATAAAGTCGTGTATGAAAGCAAAAAGGGAAGAAGAAGAAGAAGAAGAAGAAGAAGAAGAAGAAGAAGTAGTAGTAGTAGTAGTAGTAGTAGTAGTAGTAGTAGTAGTAGTAGTAGTAGCAGAAGAAGAAGAAGAAGAAGAAGAAGAAGAAAAAGAAGAAGAAGAAGAAGAAGGAGAAGAAGAAGAAGGAGGAGGAGAAGAAGAAGAAGGAGGAGGAGGAGAAGGAGGAGAAGAAGAAGGAGGAGGAGGAGAAGGAGGAGAAGAATAAGGAGGAGGAGAAGAAGAAGGAGAAGAAGAAGAAGAAGAAGAAGAAGAAGAAGAAGAAGAAGAAGAAGAAGGAGAAGAAGAAGAAGAAGAAGGAGAAGGAGGAGGAGAAGAAGAAGAAGAAGAAGAAGAAGAAGAAGAAGAAGAAGAGACGAAGAAGAAGGTGGAGGAGGAGGAGGAGCAGGAGCAGGAGGAGGAGGAGGAGGAGGAGAAGAAGAAGAAGAAGAAGAAGAAGAAGAAGAAGAAGATGAAGGAGAAGAAGAAGAAGAAGAAGAAGAAGAAGAAGAAGAAGAAGAAGGAGAAGGAGAAGGAGAAGGAGAAGAAGAAGAAGAAGAAGAAGAAGAAGAAGAAGAAGAAGAAGAAGAAGAAGAAGAAGAAGAAGAAGAAGAAGGAGAAGGAAGGAGAAGGAAGAAGCAGGAAGAAGCAGGAAGAAGCAGGAAGGAGCAGGAAGGAGCAGGAAGGAGCAGGAAAGAGAAGAAGAAGGAGGAGGAGAAAAGCAGGAGAAATGAAGAAAAGAAGAAAAGAAAATAAAAAAAATAAAGAAAATAAAAAATGCAGAAAAGAAAATAAAGAAAAGAAAATAAAGAAAAGAAAATAAAGAAATGAGAAAAGAAAATAAAGAAAAGAAAATAAAGAAAAGAAGATAGATAAAAGAAAATAAAGAAAAGAAAATAAAGAAAAATAAAAGAAAAGAAAATAAAGAAAAGAAAATAAAGAACAGAAAATAAAGAAAAGAAAATAAAGAAAAGAAAATAAAGAAAAGAAAATAAAGAAAAGAAAATAAAGAAAAGAGAATAAAGAAAAGAGAATAAAGAAAAGAAAATAAAGAAAAGAAATAAAGAAAAGAAAATAACGAAAAGAAAATAAAGAAAAGAAAATAAAGAAAAGGAAATAAAGAAAAGAAAAGAAAAAAAGAAAAGAAAAGTGGAAACAGCATTTGCATTATCGCACACAGCGCACAACTCTCATCTAGCATAACATGCTTTAGCTTATTCTTCGCTCGGTCGCAAATGATATCCCAAGGGTGCAATCGTCTCTCCTCTCTTTATTTGCTGTTGCTTTGGTGTTTCTATTGCCATATTTGATGGTATTGCTGCTGCAATTGATGCTACTATTTACGTTTTCTGTAACGCTGGCAGCTTCTCCAAAACGGTTACACACACTTGGCAGGAAACAAATGTATTTCATGCAACAACATAATTCAAGTAGCCTTGCAGCTTTCCGTTGCTAGTCATGCTTGTGTAAGGCTTAAGTGGCGTGTATTTGGCCGCTGCACATAAGCAAAACACATGCACACATATACACAAACATATGCACGCAGATTAGTGCAAAGATGCAGGCTGCTCAGGTCAGATGGCTGAATTCCCGCATTTTAGTACTTACCTGTTTTGCTTTTCTTATTTGATAAGTTTTATTTGCTTGCACATTCCACCTTTACCAGGCGACATAATCTGGACCACTATAAAGTCATGGCAAAGGTGGAATTGTGGGAGTTGAAAAAATTCGAGAATGCGCTACCTGAAAATACACCTCTTGGAGACAAAGTAAAACTGCGCGAAATATGGAAAGTACTTCATGGTTATGTCTCCAAGCATGAAGGTATTCATATAACAAATATCATTACGTAAAAAATCTTTTGTCTTGGCAATATTGAAGTGCTGTATCACATTCTACGCAAAGCAATTTTTTTTATCGCTATTTTGCGGTAATACATTATTTATACATATATATGTTTTCATTCGGCTTCTTCTTTTTCATTTCATACCATTGCTTCTAGTGTGGCTGCTTTGATGGCCTTCCTTATCCACCACAAGCTTCATGTACTACTACTTCCTTTTCTTTCCTTTTCTTTCCTCTTCTTTCCTCTTCTTTCCTCTTCTTTCTTCTTTCGTCTTTCCTTCTTATGTGGCAGTTGACTTCGAATTACCAACTGTGAGTCAGATCCAAAGGGAACTCACAAGTCTCGTCGAGATGTGTTTTTTTGGGGGTCTGGGCCCTTCTGAGTCAAAGCGATTCATACCAGCCTTGGCGCATGACGTTTGCCAGGTCATACAGAAATACCTAAATACATACATACATACATAGATACATACGTGCGTAAATACATACATACATACATGCAACACATACATACACACATACACACATGCAGGCAGGCACACACACATACACACATACTCACATACAGGCCATTAAGGAACGGTCATGGCGTCTCACTCCGATACCCTCAATTGCTAGAGGCTTGATGAACGCGACCTTGCCAGCTATCAAGATATTGGCCAAGCACTCCGTCAAAGGGGGCACTCAATCGGTGGTCGGTTGCCATGAAAACACAATTTAGAGAAAGCGGAAAGAGGAGAAAAAGGAGAGGGCTTGCGCAAGGGGTTTTTCCTCGACCGAGGGGGTTTGACACGCGGAAATGGACGACCAATATGATTTTTCTGGGGTGAAATTCTGACGGCACCAAAAACCACGATTAGAGCTCTACTTTTGTTCTTGTTGGTGGTGGTGGTGTGTGTGTGCGCGCGTGTGTGTGTGTGTGTGTGTGTGTGTGTGTGTGTGTGTGTGTTTTGCTGTTGTTGTTGTTGTTGTTGTTGTTGTCCCCATCGGGTTTTCCCAGATTGTTTTACCACTCGGTAAAACCCCATGGGATTTCCCGGGTCTCTAGTAAAACCCCAAGGGGTTTTTCAGAGTGCTTTACTGTGGTAAAACCCCCGTGTGGTTTTGCTGCCAGGCAGAAATCGTGGTGCCGGAAGGATTTTACTCTGACTAGATCTCTATTCCTTTCCTTTTTCCTAACGATTAATCTTTTCAGACTTCAATTCATTTCTTTTCTTTCTCACTTAACGACTTTCAAGAACCAGTGCCTTTCGTAGAGATGAAAGGAAAGCGTGATAAGGGAAACATAAGTGAAAAATGAAAAATGATATCAATTGGGGAACAAAAAATGAATACTTTCTCTCTTATCTTTTTCCTGCATGCGTCTTCTGCAAATGCTCACCCTCCAACTTTCGTTGTCCTTGTTGTTGTTGTTGTTGTTGTTGTTGTTGTTGTTGTTGTTGTTGTTGTTGTTGTTGTTGTTGTTGCTGCTGCTGCTGCTGCTGCTGTTTTTGCTTTCGCTGTTGCTTTTGCCGTTATTTTTCATTTTAATGTGCGCACAACTAGGTAAAAGGCTTCGATTGGGCGGCTGTCACCATGAAAAGTGGCAGCTCTGCTCTGGGTGCGAAAACGGTAATATTGCCTCTCACTATCATCAAGTCCTCTTATCTTGATCTCCCTTGTGTACTAGTGTCTTAGCTAACTGGAGTGTTTCGCCTATGTGCATGTGTGTGTGTGTGTGTGTGTGTGGTGTTGGGGGGAGGGGGGGGGGGGGGGCAGCAAAGAGGAAGGGCAAGAGAGCTTGACCCAAAGTCGAAAGAGTTTACTCTTTGGTGCTGGAGTATGTTGCGAGCTTACTTGATTGCGAAGTTCCTGATTCTTAACCACAAGAAGCAATCACTTCAAACGCTTCTTTCTCAGCCGATTCTTGCTTCTTAACCTGTGTCATAATCATTGGAAAGCCCTTGCTGAGAGCTCTCGAAAGAGCTACTGCACAAGCAAGAACAGGATTGACTGCGAACGAAATGTTCAATTCATTGCTCATGGCACTCAAGAATTAAGGCCTTCTCTTGTATGCTGTTCTCTGCAGGCCTCGAACTTGGTCAAGGCTGGTCTTCGCAGTGGGATTAGTTGGGTGGCTGCAGCGGGTGTTGCGGCTGTGGAATGCGGGTCACGAGAAGCTCTTATTATTATTATTATTATTATTATTATTATTATTATTATTATTATTATTATTATTATTGTGGACACCGTGATAGCCCAGTGGTCAAGTTCTACCATCTGGGCCCTGTCGCCAGTTCGATTCCCGTCGGTGCCACCAGTATTTTCATTGAACATACCGCTCCGTCTGGACCAGTATTTTCATTGAACATACCGGTCCGTCTGGAAGTGTTGGAACTGCCCTTGCGGGGGTGTCATTAGAGCTTATCGTCAATTCTTCGTACTCCCCTCACGGGTGAGACGATGGAGGCGCATGTGCAGAAATGCATCAGCCATTGACAGAGAAGCACTATTATTATTATTATTATTATTATTATTCCTCCTCCTCCTCCACTTCTTCTTCTCCTTCTCCTACTCCTCTTCTTCTGCTTCTACTCCTCTTCTTCTCCACCTCTTCTTCTTCTCCTCTTCCTCCTCTTCCTCCTCTTCCTCCTCTTCCTCCTCTTCCTCCTCTTCCTCCTCTTCCTCCTTCTTCGTTTTCTTCTTCTTTCTTCTTCTTCTTCTTCTTCTTCTTCTTCTTCTTCTTCTTCTTATGTTCCTTCCTCCTCCCCCTCCTCCTCCCCCTCTTCTTCTGTTTCTTCTTCTGTTTTTTCTTCTGTTTCTTCTTCTGTTTCTTCTTCTGTTTCTTCTTCTGTTTCTTCTTATGTTTCTTCTTATGTTTCTTCTTCTGTTTCTTCTTCTGTTTCTTCTTCTGTTTCTTCTTCTGTTTCTTCATTTTCTTCATTTTCTTCATTTTCTTCATTGTTATCATCTTTTTCTTCTTCTCCTTCATCATCATCATCATCATCATCTTCTTCTTCTTCTTCTTTTTCTTCTTCTTCTTCTTCTTCTTCATAATCTTCCTCATCATCTTTTTCATCCTCTTCTTTTCTTCTCCTTCTTTCTCTTTTATCCTGACTGCATGGCTTAGCGTTGTTGGCTTTTTTTTGCATCTTTACAAGGCCTGAGTCTTTCTAGTGGATCACTAGAACGCTTTCTTCGTGCTGTTTGAATGATCATAAGCACTAGCAATTTCTCAGTATTGGATGCAATATCGGCTGATTACTGGGGAATCCAAGTTTGCAATCGTAGTGCTTGGCACATATGATACTTACCTTCTTCTGTTTCTTTCTTTCTTTCTTTCCTTTTCTTTCTTTTCTTTCTGTTCTTTCTTCTTCTTCTTCTTTCTTCTTCTTTCTTCTTCTCCTTCTTCTTCTTCTTTTTCTTCTTCTTCTTTCTTTATTTCTTTCTTTATTTCTTTATTTTTTGATTTCTTTTTTTCTTTCTTTTTTTCTTTCTTTCTTTCTTTCTTTTTTTCTTTCTTTCTGTCTTTCTTTCTTTCTTTCTTTCTTTCTTTCTTTCTTCTTCTTCTTCTTCTTCTTCCTTTCTCCCTCTCTCTCTCCCTCTCTCTCTCTCTCTCTGTCTCTCTCTCTCTCTTTTCCTCCTATAGTCTCGTTGCTTGCTTTCTGTTTTAATAGTCTGAGTTCGTATGATATCTCGGACTTGTGTTCCTTTTCAAAACTTTCCTCCTCTTGTGTTTTGAATTTTATCTTATGCCTTCTGCCCATGCAACAGCTCATTTCAACACCTTTCCCTCTTACACTCACACACACGCGCACGCACAGAGAATCCTCATGCTAGTCTTTTCTAAACAGTTCTGATTCCTTTTGATCACACGAACATCTGGTTCACTTTTTTGTCTAGGATCCACTATAATGACTATTACAGAGGAAAAATCACGAGCGTGCAACTCTTCAAACGCATGGGTCTTTCCATCGTCACCTCAGTAGCGTCTGTGCCGCTCGCTTCAGCGGTCTTAATATACAT
>WBZZ01002134.1:15000-28410 GCA_019918135.1 Paulinella micropora
AACGTCCCCCAGGCGTCCCCAGTTGACTTATTAACCAGCTCCAAATGATACTTTAATACCAAATCCACGCAATCCAGACAGAAGCCCGCCAAACGAACGAAACAGTCTCAGCAAGTCACTAAGTCCAGATAAAAGGTAAACACACTAGGTAAATTGGCATTGGTGCCACCAATGCCACCGCACACCAGTAATAACGACTATTTTCCCGCTAATAACTAACAGTACTAACTAACGTAAATACCGTTTATATTAATCCCATTACCTAGCTCACTGCAGGCTTCCTAAGATAGTTATTGCTGCAAGTAACACTTAAGTTTGCCACCGTCCGACCGCCGCCGTTGCCAATGGTTGAAAAATAATGATATTAATAACCGTTTTACGCAAACCGCGGCACTGTTTTAATAGAATGCTTGCCACTCGTAGCGAGTTGAGTGGGAAAAAGAAGAGATATTAATAAAATGGAAGCAGGAGGTATCATCGAGTCAAGCCTGAGATGCAAAAGAGAAAACATGACTCGGAGCCTATGATTGTCACATGATTAATAAAAAAAAAATAATTAAAAAAAAAAAAAAAAAAAAAGCACAGTTTAGGGTCAATGCATGATCATGCACTGCAGACCCGATGCAGTTTGTTCCCAACTTGACTGAATCAGGTCGTCACATGATTAATATTGCTGAGTCCGGGATCATCGGACAGGGACTTCAAAGTAACTTGATGATCAAAAATTTCGCCACAACTTAGCCTCCGGTTACTTCGAGTCAAGTATCAGTGATAGTAATAAATTGATAATTGTATTAAACTGGCCCGCAGTGTCGTCAAGGTAAATAATCGAACATGAGACAGAGAAGACAGATACAGTACAAGTATAAAGGCAGATTTTCAAGTTAAAATATATATATACTTTCTTTCTATCTTTCTTTTTGCATCTCTTACTAATCATAGTATTCAATTGAATGATATTAATACCACTTTAATCATTTTTATCTTTTTTGGCTTTCCTTTCAGCTCTATGTGTGGCAAGTATTTTATTAAAACAGTGCTTGCGTCAAAGACAAACCGCTTTGTTACACTGAGCGACTACCAAAAAAGCTTGCCGGGCCTTTCATGAGATGAAAGAAAGGCGTGATAAGGTCACATAAGCGGTGAAAATAAGAGGACTCTGAGGCGACGCCTCAGGGATACCAGTGGAAGAACAAGAAACAAACATGGGATACTTCAACGAAAGGAATAAATGAATCCCGAAAACACAGGCAGAAGAAAACGGTGACGAAATGTCACGAGAACGAAACCAAACCAGGGAAAGAAATCAGGAAAAAGAAATGCGGTACGAAAAGAGGTGTGAAGCAATAAGGGCGAATGAAAAAGAAAGTCATAAAGAGGGAGAAACTTGTAAAAAAGACGCGAAAAGCTAACAGGAGCAGAAGCATAACTCCCTCTGGTGTGTGCAAACGGCGCCTGGTGGCACAAGACCTCAATTTTCTGGTGTGGACGCCACCCGCGACCAAAACTGGTACGTACAATCGCCGGGCTGGGGTTCCGGGGGGAGTGCCCTCGACAGGGTACGTTCAATTTGCCGGAGGCACCGGCAAGTACTGCTAAAAAACAAGGAAATTTGGCATTCAGGACACTCCCCTAACGCAAATATTTGCGTGAATTCCAAAAAAGTTATGCCAGCATCAACATCGAGTCTGCTGCTAACCACCCTGTATTAGCTCCCAACTCCTGCTGGTTCCCACAAACCATGATTTATTCCGATGGGAGAGCAGAAAATAGGCTAAAAAAACAAGGAATTTCGGCATTCAGGACACTCCCCTAACGCACATATTTGCGTGAATTCCAAAAAAAAGTTACATCAGCATCAACGTCGAGTCTGGGGCTAGCCACCCTGTCAATATGAGCTCCCAACTCTTCCTGGTTCACACAAACCATGATTTATTCCGACGAGGGTGCTAAAAAAGGCTTAAAAAACAAGGAAATTTGGCATTGAGGACACTTCCCTTGCGCAAATATTTGCGTGAATTCCAGAAAAATTATATCAGTATCAACATCGAGTCTGGGGCTAGCCACCCTGTCAATATGAGCTCCCCACTCTTCCTGGTTCACACAAACCATGATTTATTCCGATTGGGGTGCCATTCAGGACATTCCCCTAACGCAAATATTTGCGTGAATTCCAAAAAAATCATATCAGCATCAAGATCGAGTCTGGGGCTAACCACCCTGCAAATATGAGCTCCAAACTCCTCGTTCCAACAAACCATGATTTATTCCGACAGGGGTGCCGAAATGCGGGGGTGGGTGGGGTACACAATTTTCATTTTTCCCCTCCCCCCAAATCCCCCACCCCTTTCTCCAACACCTTTCAGGGATAATAATAACTAGGGGCTGCGCCAACACCTGAAAGGATGGTTTGCGGTGCGCTTCGCTCACTCCCCCCCCCCCCCCCCCCCTCGGGCTAGGGTTCCCGGGGGAGAGCCCCCCGGACCCCCCCCTTTCCTTTGACAGGGTACGTTCAATTGCCGGAGGTACCAGCAGAACGCAAGTGTAAGCTCTGGCGGCACAAAAACCTTAAATCTCTGGTTTTTGTGCCACCCGCCACCAAACCTTTTTTATCTCCGAAGAGAGCACACCTAGAGGTGTCGGGTACACCAAACATCAGCCTCAAACTCCCTCGGGTTTGCACAAACGGCGCCTGGTGGCGCAAAAACCTCAATTTCCCGGTATGTAGGCCACCCGGCGCCACCATTTTTATATTTTCGAAGAGAGCTCATCAAGAAGCGTCAGATACACCAAATAACAGCCGCTAACTCTGTCTCTTGTGCGCAAACGGCGACTGGTGGCACAAGACATCAATTTTCTGGTGTGGGTGCCACCCGCAACCAAAACTGGTACGTACAATCGCCGGGCTGGGGTTCCCGGGGGGAGGGCCCCCCGGACCCCCCCTTTCCCGTCAACAGGGCACGTTCAATTGCCGGAGGGCGCCTGGTGGGACAAGACCTCAAATTCCTGGTGTGGGTGCCACCCACGACCAAAACGTGTACGTACAATCGTCGGGCTGGGGTTCCCGGGGGGAGGGCCCACCGGACTCCCCTGCCCCGTCGACAGGGTACGTTCCATTGCCGGAGGCACCGGCAAGTACTGCTTAAAAACAGGGAAATTTGGCATTCAGGACACTCCCCTAACGCAAAGATTTGCGTAAATTCCAAAAAAACTGTATCAACATCAACATCGAGGCTGGGGCTAGCCACCCTGTCAATATGAGCTCCCAACTCTTCCTGGTTCCCACAAACCATGATTTATTCCGATGGGAGAGCAGAATATAGGCTAAAAAAAACAAGGGATTTTGGCATTCAGGACACTGCCCTAACGCAAATATTTGCATGAATTCCAAAAAAAACTATGTCAGCATCAAGATCGAGTCTGTGGCTAGCCACCCTGCCAATATGATCTCCCAATTCCTGCTGGTTCACACAAACCATGATTTATTCCGACAGGGGTGCGAAAAAAAAACAAGGAATTTTGGCATGCAGGACACTCCCCTAACGAAAATATTTGCGTGAATTCCAAAAAATCACGTCAGCATCAAGATCGAGTTTGGGGCTAGGCACCCTGCAAATATGAGCTCCCAGCTCCTCCTCGTTCCCACAAACCATGATTTATTCCGACGGGGGTGCAAAAATGCGGGTGGGGGGGGGGTACACAATTTTCATTTTCCCCCTCCCCCAAACCCCCCACCCCCTTCTCCAACACCTTTCAGGGATAATAATAATAATAATAATAATAATAATAATAATAGTGCTTCTCTGTCAATGGCTGATGCATTTCTGCACATGCGCCTCCATCGTCTCACCCGTGAGGGGAGTACGAAGAATTGACGATAAGCTCTAATGACACCCCTGCAAGGGCAGTTCCAACACTTCCAGACGGGCCGGTATGTTCAATGAAAATACTGGTCCAGAAATAGACCGGTATGTTCAATGAAAATACTGGTGGCACCGACGGGAATCGAACTGGCGACAGGGCCCAGATGGTAGAACTTGACCACTGGGCTATCACGGTGTCCATAATAATAATAATAATAATAATAATAATAATAATAATAATAATAATAATAATAATAATGATAATAATAATAATAATAATACTATATCTGAGGCGTACTGATGCAGCTAATGGCATATCCTCAACGGACATAAGCCTCCAATACCCTTGTTCGAGGTCCTCCACCCCCCCGTGTCAGTCTCTCGCCTGATGATCGGGGCCACCGATGGAGCTCCTGAGGGCAAGACTGCACTAAGCCGAGGTTGTTCCGCAGTCCCAGCAACCTCTTGCAAGGCGTCACCGAATGTGCAAGTGCATACACCAAGCGCGGTTGCTAGAGCTGCCTCGAAACCCCACCCATAACAATCTGGTGTCTGCTGGGTCCTGGGCTATCAACCAGCATATGCGGAGTTTAAGATCTTTTACGCGCGCAACGACCCTCCTCCCCAGCATCTACCACCAAAGGGTTATGAGTTGGCGTCACAGTTTAACGCCTTGAGGCCATTGGGCTGGAACTCTGTTTAGCAAGTGTGACTAGGTTTTTTCATCGGGATTTCCCTCAAATATGTCACAGTCAACACTCCAAGGCAGATTTACTAATAATAATAATAATAATAATAATAATAATAATAATAATAATAATAATAATAGTAATAATAATAATAATAATAGTGCTTCTCTGTCAATTGCTGATGCAAATCTGCATATGCGCCTCCATCGTCTCACCCGTGAGGGGAGTACGAAGAATTGACGATAGGCTCTAATGACACCCCCGCACGGGCAGTTCCAACACTTCCAGACGGACCGGTATGTTCAATGAAAATACTGGTGGCACCGACGGGAATCGAACTGGCGACAGGGCCCAGATGGTAGAACTTGACCACTGGGCTATCACGGTGTCCAATAATAATAATAATAATAATCATAATAATAATAATAATAATAATAATAATAATAATAATAATAATGATAGACTTATCAGTCAATTGGCCTTTGATCCTGTCGGACATGTGCCTCCATTGGTAGCACGGGGCCGTTCGGTGACGCGGCTCCGCTCCAAAGACTCGACTGGCGGTGCAATGTGCAAATGAGCGTGCTGTGCATGTGCAAGTGGGTGCAAGGAGTGAGAGGAGTTATCTGCCGAGAAGAAGTCCGCGACGCTGCGCTGACCTCCACCTACAACAGATCTAGCCAGACATTCTACCTGACTAGGCCTTCCCCTCCTCCTTCTACCCACCTCCTGAACGACCGTGAGGTCGATCACCTCCTCCTCCTCCTCCGCCCCCTCTGCCTCCCTGATCTGCGCCTCCAACTCCTCCCACTCCTTCCAGATGGTGGCAACAAACCTCCCTAACTCCTCCTCCACCTCTTCTGGGACAGGGATAAACAAAACGCCGAGCATCACCGCCATCTTTTTATCCTCCCCCTTCAGCCATTCCTCTTTGAAGAGCCTCATCTCCTCCTCTGCCTCCCGCAGTTCCCTGTGATAGAGCCCTAGCAGGAGGGGCTGCCGGGCTTGCGCCTCATCGATAAACTTAAACAGTGCCTCGCGAGAGCTCGCAAACGTTGGGCAATGTAGCAGGAAGTGACGTAACGACTCGTTAACCTCAGTGCCACACAAGGCGAAACAGCTTGAGCAGTCCGGCGAGCATGAGCCAAATTTGGATCGGTAGAGGCGAAGGCGATTGTTGCAGCTCAACAATCGCCTTCTGATAAGGTTGTGACTTTCCCCCTCCAGCGCGGGAAGACATCTGGCTAAGCAGCACCCTAAGCCCATCAGAGGGCTTAGCCTGCCGCTCCCAGCCAGCTACTTCCTGCCGCACAGACCATTGCTTTACCACCTCGTTTCAGTTCGCCAGAGCGGCCCGCCAGTCCTTATCATCTACCGTGCCATCTTCGTTCACGACCCGCTTGAGCGCATCCAAGCCCTCCCGCAGCCTGTGATCTGCTAAGATCAAAGTTTCCGTATCTTCCTTCCATTTGCACCGACCCGTGTTGTAAAGCCTGCGTGTTAGCGCTGTGTTGCCCAGTAACTCGATGCGCCCTAGGAACCGAAGCCGGGCCGCCTTGGCAAGGATGCTAAAACTCGGCGTGCGGCCTAAACCCCTGGTGATGCAGCCGCTTGTGCGTGTACCAACACCCAAGATGACCCGCAGGGGCGCTACCAACGCGCCCTCCAGCTTACTCAGCCTGTTGGCGCCCGGCAGATCCCAAAAAGCCGATGCGTAAAGCAACTTTGCGCCAACCATTTGCTGCCAATTCATCAGCCGAAGACGCGCTGGAACTTCGTGGGCAATCCAGAGGGGGTAGTAGGCAGCCGTTCCCGCTACAGTGATTTCCGCCGCCCGCTTCGCTTGCGGTTTATCGGAGAGGGTGTGAGCAGAACTCCCAGGTATTTGTAGTGGTCGGTGACGTTGAGAACCTTGCCCCGGAACCTCACGCACGGGGGCGACTTTTTTGACTTGGCGTGCCCGTATATCGGCATGACTTCCGTCTTGCCCGGTTTCAGGTTGATTTCAAGCCGATAGTCCTCCACGAATGTCGCCACGACATTTACAATCTGTTGAAGCTCCGTGACACTATGCGCAATTACCGCAACGTCGTCGGCGTAAAGCAGGGTCCGTATGTCTTCGATGCGGTTGAGGTCCTCGATCTCCAACTCTTTCGCGATTCGGACCGTTAACTCATCCATGAAGACGTTGAACAGCGACGGTGACAACGGCGACCCTTGCTGAACTCCCATCTCTTCCAGCACTTCACCAGTGAGTTCGCCATCGACTAGCACTCGCGATGACGTTCTTCGGTAAAAACGCCGCAGAATGCGATTGAACTTGCCCTGTACCCCCATCTGGGTTAGCCTCTGAAACAACCCGGCCCGCCAAACCGTAGGGAATGCCTTTCTCAGATCCACGAACAAAACGAAAGAACGGAGGCCAGCTTGTTGTCTAAGGCGCAAACGCTCCTTAAGGACAAAAATCTGGTCCCCCGTGCTACGTTTTGGCCGGAACCCACCCTGCTCTGGGCGCAGCCTGCCCGGCTGATCGATGAAAGCCGTAAGCCTCGCCGCCATAAGGGACAGATACATCTTACCCAGACAGCTCAGAATCGCGATGTCTCTCCAATTTTCCGGATCGGTTGGGTCGCCTCCTTTTGGGATGTTGACGATAATCGCTTTGCCCCAGTCACTGGGGGTGTATTCGCACGATTTCAACCAGTTGAAGAAGCGCACCAGAAAGCTCACAATCCGCGTGCCTCCGTACTTGAGCATCTCGTTCTTGATCTTATCCGGTGAGCACGCTTTGTGATTCTGGAGATTTTCCTGGCAGAGCTCCACTTCCTTCTCGGTGTAATCATAGTCCAGCGGGCCCGTCTCAGTCCGGATCTCCTCGGCTTGCGCCATGGCCTCGAATTGGTCGCGCAGGTTGTCGTTATACTGGAAGGTTTCGCGGGCCTTCCGCTCGGGCTCGATCCGCGCTGCTTCCTCATCGGAACCGACTTCCTCTACACATGCATCCTCCAAAAACTGGTTTTCTTTGGGGACCACCATACGTCGGCGGTATTCTTCCCATTCGTGTGCATGCCAGAGTGCCATCGGGCTTCCGAACAGGAGCAGAAGCTTTGGACCGCCGAACTCCGCCCAAACGCTTTGACAGCTTCCAGTACGTGGCCATGGTAGCGCTCCTGAAGTTGGTAGCGGTGTCATTCTGGACCCGCTTCCACGCTTGCTCCTTCTTCTCCTTGCATAACCTTCTGACCGCCTTCCTCGCCTCTTTATATCTTTGCCAGGCCTCTCGGTTGGCCTCATTCCTTCGCCAGAGGCCGTATGCCTCTCTCCGTCGCGCAATCGCTTCCCTAAGACCCTCATCAAACCATGCATTAGTAAACCCTGGCCTAATCACCCGAACTCCCAAGACCTTCGCGGCTGCGCCCGTGAAAGCTCGGACCACTAAGCTTGCGACCCTATCTACCTCCTGCTGAAGCTCATCCGGGTCCTCCACTGCTGATAGATCTGGGAGGCCATCTGGCAACAGCCTCGATATACCAGCTGCAAAGGTCTCGTCGTACTTCAACCTAAGCTTAGACAGCTCACTCTCCTTACCCTCAACTACCCTGCCTATCAAGCGCTCTGCCTTGAATGCTTTGTACCTCTTTACCTGCTTTTTGGGGGGTGGCTGTCCTCCCCAGACCAGTTCCGCCCACACAGCTTTGTGGTCGGTATCAAGGTCTACCTCGTCGACGCCGAAGCTCGCCTCCTCCGCCAGCTCGGAAGAGACGCAGATGTAATCCAGCAGATGCATTTTCCTGCCTAGACCACCAATATTTGTCCCCCCGTGGTTGCGAAAACCCACTGAGATTGCGCAACCCTGTGGCAACAAGCATCGCAGCCAGCAACTCAACATTCTCACTCCTAACCCCTCTACCCCTCTCATCTATCTCGCCAAAGGGCCCACCACTCCCTCCTCCCGCGCTTTCTGGCGGGCCCCAGCTTAGCATTAGCATCACCAACCGTAACCACATGACCTTTGGTGGCGAAGTAGGAGACGGCCGCCTGCCACGCCTCATAGGCTGCAATAGATTCCTCTCGTTGATTTTATTGGGGGAAGTAGCCGTTGCCGACGAACACATCCGGCGCCATCGCGCTCCCAGACGACAGCCTCACCCACAATTGCTGTGGGTGTGG
Source organism: Paulinella micropora (assembly GCA_019918135.1). NCBI lineage: Eukaryota > Cercozoa > Imbricatea > Euglyphida > Paulinellidae > Paulinella > Paulinella micropora. The sequence continues at coordinate 23,723 of WBZZ01002134.1, forward strand.
AACAGGCGCCTGTACAATCGTAGCGCACGGTGCCAGATAGTTGGCCACCAACGTCAAGACTCCCCCCAAGAGACGCGAGCCCGCACCAGTTGCAGCCGCTTTGCCGAGGACTGCGAAGCCGTCGACTTGGAGCTTCTCCACCTTCTGCGACGATAAGTTGTGCTCCTGGACTCCGACGATCATCCAGCCTCGCTCCTTGTAGTGCTCCGGCCATTCCCCAAAGCCTGGGCTATCCACACCCACTTTGCCTTGCCAATTATGTGAGGCCACCCTCAGTGAGAAGCCTTTCACAAATTGGGAAGAACGAAGCTGGTGCCGATGCCTGTGCTTCGGTTGAGCCGCCTGGAGTCCTCCGCCACCCTCCACGGCCCATCCTGCACCCTCCGCCCCAGCTCCTCCAGCTCCCGCATCCCGCCCCACTCCGTCAAGGGAGATTCACCGCTTGAGGCTTCGCCCTGGGGCTCGTCGACTTCCGCGTCAAGCACCCAGTAGCCAAACCCCTGCTTGCGAAGCTCCCTCTGCATCTCTACATACTGGGCACCCCCCCGTGCAGCCCGCTGCTTCTCTCTTTCCCGGAAAGTCCTACCCGTCGCAACGTGAATCTTTCCCGTGAAGAACTTACGCTCCCGCAGCAACCGCACCATCTTCTCCGCCTCCTCACAAGACGCACATTTAATCCGCAAATGCCGCCCGCTACCTCTGCCCGCGAATTCCACCTCGACTTCCCCGAGACCGAGAATTCGGAGCTCTCGCGCCATGACCACTGTCTGAGAGACATGCGATAGCCCCATACTATGCAACATCTCTTATCCAGCTCATTTCGTACCTTCCTCCGCCACCTCCTCGGTGGCGGTACCGCTTGCCACACGCCGTGACCAGACCTTTCCGGACGTGACTTGTCTTCCGAGGTTGGGGAGGATGATCGAGATGCAGCAGGATTGCTGGCTCTACGTGATTCAGGTTGCCCGTCAGGTACGCGAGCACTCGACCACCCCACCCCGGTCGAGTAGCCATCGCCACCCGCAGGCGCACTCCCACGGGGAACGTCTAAACCTGAAGGATTACCGCCTTGACCCATAGGGCCAGCACTAGCGGCCGCGCTCTTCGCATAAGAACCTGACATAAGTGGTATGGGACCCCGGTGCCGCATTGATCGAGTTGTAAACTCGATAAATGAGGACCCAGGTGGGGTTATTTAAAGCTCAACCCTTAAAAAGCATACGTGTACGTATGTATAGGAATACACACAAACACTCACCTGCATCCGTAACCAGGCACGAGGCGGGACCCGCTGTGCATCATCGAGGTAGGTGTCGTGGCAAAACCACCCTGCGTCCGATAAACGCTGCAAGTGAGTCATCTACCGAGAGCACAGAGTGACAGGCCCGTGCACGTGTACCCACCACCCCATAACCCTCCGCCAGAGCAACCCCATGTCATCCGCAGGATGAGCACGAATAGTGCTGAGAGAGTGGGTGAGCCAGGAGCCCCGCTCTGGTCCGTCGTTACTTTGGTCATTTGGTCGTTTCAAGGCTTGTGGTAAGGTGTAGGGCCTCTCGCCTTCGTACAAACTCCGACCGACAGTAGTTTGGTTGACCATCCTTCGCGGTGACCCTCTGAACACAACCCCCTCCCCAAGTGCCCACCCCTTGTGATTCCAGAGGCCACCCCGAGCCAAGAGCCATGAGTATGATGAGCAACTCACATGAGTTACTCTCAGCAATTGGGTCCCGTCTCATAAATCAATTGAACACTTATCGTGCGCCCCTCATAGGCTCAGCCCGCCATGTGAAAGCTAGGCCTCGCCCAAAGCAAAGCAAAGCAAAGCAAAAAAAAAAAAAAAAAAAAAAAAAAAAAAAAAAAAAAAAAAAAAAAAAAAAAAAAAAAAAAAAAAAAAAAAAAAAAAAAAAAAAAAAGAGAGAGAGAGAGAGAGAGAGAGAGAGAGAGAGAGAGAGAGAGAGAGAAGAAAGAGAGCGAGCGAGCGAGAGCGAGGCCACCGTGGCTCGCCCGCAATCCAGCTGGGTGCACCTCGTCACAACCACTCATCGGCGTGAGCTCATAGCTGTGTGCGACATAGGTACAAGAGCAAGAGGAGAAACAGTGTGCCAGCGTGGATGTGTGGGTGAGGCAGTGCGGTGAGGCAAAGCAGCGATGCCAGTCGAATCCCTGGAGACGGAACCTAGCATCAAAAACATCGTATAAGTCTACCCCAGGCGTCCATCGACCGAGTGGTGAGCTCGATAAAAGAAGACCCGAGTGGGGTTATTTAAAGCTCAACCCTTAAAAAGCATACACATGTACGCCGCAAGGAACCCAACAACAATAACATAGCCGCCAGGAACCCAACAACAATAACATAGCCGCCAGGAACCCAACAACAATAACATAGGCTCCGTAACCAGCCTTCAGGAACCCGCCTCAGTTACCCGCCCCCGTAACCAGGCAAGAGACGTGTACTATGCATCATTGAGGTGTCGTGGCAAGCCACCCTGCGTCCGATAGAAGCTACAAAGGGGTCATCTACCGAGAACACTAAGTGACAGGCCCGGTCACATGCACCCAACACGTCCCGCCCTCCGCCAGAGCATCCCCATGGCATCCGCAAAGTCAGCACGAGGGGTTCTGGGAGAGAGGGTGAGTCAGGAGCCCCGCGTCCAGGCAGTCGCTACTGTGGCAGTTGAGTGATTTCAAGGCTTGTGGAAATGTGTGGGGCCTCTCGCCTTCGTACCCACTCATACCGACAGTAGTTTAGTTAACCAACCTGTCCAGTGACCCACTGAGCCCAACCCCCTCCCTCAGATAACCCCCACCCCCCGCACTCACCCCGAGTGATACCAGAGGTCACCCCGAGCCAAGATCCGTGAGCGTGGTGAGAGAGCTTCTCTCAGTAAAAGGTCCCGTCTCATGAATCAGTGGAGCACTGATTATGTACCCCTCATAACAAGCTGCCAACGGCCCCAACCCCGCCGTGTGGCGGTGGCACCCAACCATGTATTGGTGCCACCCAAAATAATAATAATAATAATAATAATAATAATAGTGCTTCTCTGTCAATGGCTGATGCATTTCTGCACATGCGCCTCCATCGTCTCACCCGTGAGGGGAGTACGAAGAATTGACGATAAGCTCTAATGACACCCCGCAAGGGCAGTTCCAACACTTCCAGACGGGCCGGTATGTTCAATGAAAATACTGGTCCAGAAATAGACCGGTATGTTCAATGAAAATACTGGTGGCACCGACGGGAATCGAACTGGCGACAGGGCCCAGATGGTAGAATAATAATAATAATAATAATAATAGTGCTTCTCTGTCAATGGCTGATGCATTTCTGCACATGCGCCTCCATCGTCTCACCCGTGAGGGGAGTACGAAGAATTGACGATAAGCTCTAATGACACCCCCGCAAGGGCAGTTCCAACACTTCCAGACGGGCCGGTATGTTCAATGAAAATACTGGTCCAGAAATAGACCGGTATGTTCAATGAAAATACTGGTGGCACCGACGGGAATCGAACTGGCGACAGGGCCCAGATGGTAGAACTTGACCACTGGGCTATCACGGTGTCCACGGGAATCGAACTGGCGACAGGGCCAGATGGTAGAATAATAATAATAATAATAATAATAATAATAATAATAATAGTGCTTCTCTGTCAATGGCTGATGCAAATCTGCACATGCGCCTCCATCGTCTCACCCGTGAGGGGAGTACAAAGAATTGACGATAGGCTCTAATGACACCCCCGCACGGGCAGTTCCAACACTTCCAGACGACCGGTATGTTCAATGAAAATACTGGTGGCACCGACGGGAATCGAACTGAATAATAATAATAATAATAATAATAATAATAATAGGCTTCCTCAGACTATAGCATCAGATCCAGATCCTGGACATGTGCCTCCATTGGGTCACCGGGGTCAGCCGATCCCAACGCATTGTCAGAACACCAAACAGACATAGCAGCAACAGCAACAGCAGGGGCAGATGGGGGCTGTGAAGTGCATGAAGAGCTAGATGCGAGGGTGTTAGCTGAAGAGAAGAACTCGGAGACACTACGCTGCGCTCCCGAACCCCTCTCTCTAGCCAGGACGTCCACACTGCGCGGACGGCCGCGCCGCGCAACATCAACGTCACTTGGGGGAGAGGGTGGGACAGAAGCTGATGGAACCTCAGTGAGGTCAATCACCTCCTCGCCCCCATCCTCCACCCCAAGCTCCTCCCTTTTACCCTCCCTAGAAGACCAACACTCAGACACATATGATCCAAACAACACATCTAACTTTGGAGGGGGACGCAACGCTGTAACCCCTAACAACGCAGCAAGCCTAAAGTTACTGCGGAAGCGCGACTTCCCCTGAAAAAGCTTACAAAACAATCGTGATTGATCCACAGGCGACATATCATCCCAACCCTGCCGCACAGAGCCCTCCCGCTCCCGCCAAGCAAACACATCCTCCACCACAACCTCACCACCTACGACCTCACCACCCTCCTCACTCCCTCCATCCCCCTCAGCACCCCCCACAGCCATGCCACCGAGCCTCTGCATACTCAGCAACAGCTGCTTACGTCTCCCCTCATGCATGGGGCAATCCCATAAGAAGTGCGCAAGGGACTCATTGACATCATCATGACAACAGAAGCAGCGAGGGGACATGCCACTGACCAACTTGCTGCGGTAC
>WBZZ01002135.1:0-2500 GCA_019918135.1 Paulinella micropora
AAAACACTGCCACAATTGTGGCAAATGATCCACAAATGTGCGCTCGCCCGATTAAGGGCTAAAGTTATTACCCCTGGTCACCGGTCTCAATACAAGTTTAACTTAATAATATTATTACACTGATGCCGCTACAGTTGAATTACACGAATCAAGTTGAATTCTCATTGTCAAAGTGAATTTGATTGTTGACTTTGACACCGGCAAGTTAATATCCTAGGCTGTATTAGTATAATAATACTGCCTGGCTCCGGCAATAAAGTTTCATAGCATGATTACTTTCCAGAGCATCATAAGTTGCCACTTGACAGTGATGGCAACCTCAAAAATTTATTGAAAATATCTTCGCTTTTCACTGAGATTTTTTAACTACCTCATTCTTTGACGTCATTTTTATCAAGATCTCCTGGAACTCTGTTGTTTGTTCTTTCTTTCCTTTCGGACGGACGGACCGGGGGGAGGGGGGGGGGGGGGGGGGGGCGGCGGGGTGCTACAGCCGACTAACCGACTTACCTGCATGCTGCGTCTCGTCTTGTGCCACTGGTAGTCGTGGTCGCCGACGTCAGCCATAGCCTAAATTGAGTAGCGCGAGGGACAGGGCGCGAACCATACGATGGAAGGAGTAGCTGTAGCGTGGTATTTGCAAAACCTAGCACAGTTGACAAACAAAATTAAGAACAATACACTGTGGCAGAACATGCTTTTTTTTCAGATACTTGCAGTCCGCAGCGGCGTGAGTGTGCGCGCCAGAGGGAGAGGCACTAGCTCTGACGGAAGATAGCACAAGCAGGAGGCAGGCACCATCGGCCGGCAAAGACGACGCTAAATGCCAAGTCTGTAACAAGATAGGCACCATTGATCATCACATGACCTCCACGAGCAAACGGCACCCTTCGGAATACATACAAGCCATCAACCACCTCCATGCAGCCTCCAGACAAGCTATAAAACGAACCTAGGGCTTGGTCCCGACCTCGATCACACCCAACAACCTAACCATATGTTGGTTATTGCCGAAACCCACCCCCATCCCATCTGAAGTCGACCTTACCCTCGCATGGACGCCCCTCGGGGAAAACGGAGAGACCTGCCGACAAGACCGCATCCACCCTGGCAGGAGCAGCCCTGGCCAAAGAGCTGCGAGCTCACGACCTCCGCTGGAAACCAGACCTGTTACTCACACCTCACGTAACGTTCCCTAGCGTGTACCTAATAGAAGCCACAACCCGCACAGACGAATGCACGCAAATGTATCAGGGGAGTGTATTCGACGGACTTGGAACAAAGATGGAAGAGCGACCAACCCCCCTTACAACCCAAAAGACCCCACCTCCTCCCGAGGGGACGATCCACCCATTGCCAATGGCTCTTGCAACCATGGATGGCTACCAATCCCCCTGGCTACAACCCCCGAGCCATATATGAGCACAGATATCTCGAATACTAACAGCAAATCCAACAACTCCGTCTGGGATCATCTGGCCTATGTATATCCAATCTACTAATGATAGCTATGGGAGCGAGAGGTTACATCCCGGCCTCAGGGTATAAGGCAATTCAATAACACTTCTCTAAAGCACAAGCCACGTGCACCGCAGTATACCGCGACCTCACAGAGCTTTGCCATGACCACACCCTTACAATCTGGAAACTGATGCATGAATGCCCAAAGCCAAGGCCCTCCCTTAACCCCCAAATTGGAAATCCCAATCAACCGACCCACTCCAACGTCACACCCAATCAAGGACAACTACGAGAATAACTCAACCACAAAGAGCCTCCCCGCCAACACATCACCGCCCAGCGAACCTGCGTGCATAGATTGGTCGCACCCCGCTTGCCAGAAGATACATTGCAACAGCAGGAGCCACCCAACAGTAAGCGAACAAGTAATGACTGAAGTCAATGAAGCTAGAGCTCAACACGTATTCCGAACGATCTCTAGGTTTAACCAACGAAAATCCCGCGATTAAAATATTATTGGGAAAATTTTCACCTTGGGAAATAAAACTTTACCTTGCTCACATTTGGATGATACCACTGGATACCACCTTCGGATTTTTTTTATCTGATTATATTAATGTAAAATTTATTATGCATTATATATTAGTTTTTAGTTAAAATTTTCAAAATCTGACAGGCGTTACAAACCTTTGTCAACTGCTTTGATAATCACTTCCTGCTGCGTTGCTTCGTACTGAAATGTGACATTCAGAATCCTCGTCTGCATACATATTACAGTATGTGATTCGGAAGTTCCGACTCCGCGGTAAGTCACTGCATTTAACAACAACGACAACAACTACAACAACAACAACAACAACAACAACAACAACAACACGTACGACGACGACAATAACAACACGTACGATGACGACGACAACAACGCGTACGACAACGACGCGTACGACAACGACAACAACAAAAACAACAACAACAACAACAACAACGACGACGACGACGACGACAACAACAACAACAACAACAACATTTGGAATAGAAA
>WBZZ01002135.1:10000-15000 GCA_019918135.1 Paulinella micropora
ATTTTCAAATTTAACGGTAACATTTCGCGAAAATTTACGATGTTTTGCGGACGAATATAGCTGTTAATTTGAAAAATTCAAATTTTCACCCAAAATCAAAATTCCAACCAAAACTGAAATTCCAACCAAAACAGAAAAATTAATTTTTTTTGTTGTCTTGAATGTCAACAGCAATAAAACAACATAAAAACGAAAAGGAACCAACCTCAACCAAGTTAGAGCCCAACCGGAAACTGCTCGCTCAGTGTACGTGTAACGGTTGCAACGGTAACCAATTGCTTTTAAAAATGATTCGCATTGTTTTATTCAGTTAAAATGTTTCATTTTGAAAGAAAACAAAGCAAGAACAGTAATATTAATATTAGATAGGATCTGTCATTGTCTGTCCATGTCACGTTGATTAATCACTGAGCTACTAGTGCTTCACATTCAGAACCGGTGCGGCCGCGGTGCCACCCGCAAACTTGAAAAATTTTAATTGTTGAAATTTGAATTTGAATTGCAATTTGAGTTAATATTATTAATTTTGAATTAAATAAATTAAAGTACATACGTTTTGGTGTAAAACAACATATATAAAAACAGAGAGAAACTAAACTGAATCAAGTTAGAACCACTCAGCAAAGAAAGGCCACGGTGACTGCAAAATCGTTAAAAAAAAAACTGCTGTAACGGCGGAGTGGAAATTCAAATTTTTTTAATTTTTTTTCAAAAATATGAATTCAGTGAGCTGAAATCGTTTGTTTCTATTAAAACAATATTAATTAATATATACATTGTATATATAACCATCATCGGAAGTTTCCAATGTGTGCCGGCCCCCGGGCGGCCACCGATCTTTATATTTCAACTTGCATGTGGTTAACTTCCACTTATCCTGTCACTGAACCGTGCCCAGACCTGCGACAAGACAAAACGATTCCGCTCCTAGTCAGGCTCAGTTTTGAAAAAAAAAAGTATATAAGAAAAAATAATTTATTTTTGTTACTTTTAATTGTCTTATCATAATTATCAACATCAGTTTTGAAAAAAAAAGTATATAAGAAAAAATAATTTATTTTTGTTACTTTTAATTGTCTTATCATAATTATCAACATCGTTGTTCAAATTCAACTAATAGAAAATTTTAAGAACGTGACGATTGTTACAGTGACTCAATATTTAATAATATAACTGGCAACTATCTCAGACGACTTGTAGAATGTGGAATATCTAACGTAGAAGGGGTATTCCTCATTCTACAAGTCGTTAGATAGTTGTTATATTATTAAATATTGAGTCACTGTAACTGGCAATGTCACGACTCAATTTGAGAGTCCTGACTAAAAATTTCAAAACTAAGGCTAGTCTTGGAGTTCAATACTGATAAATATTAATTTAATTAATAAATATTAATATTATTTTATTTTAATATTGTTTATGGTATTTAATGATTTATCAATTTGACACTTCCATCTAAGTTAATATTTGGTTGCGATCGGTGACCCACCAAACTTTACCAAGTTGCTCAAGGTAAATTTTTCCCAATAATATTTTGATTCACATACAAAACCAAGCCCTGCTAGCGAACTAAACACATAACCAACGAGTATCCAACTAGCCCTACACACATCCAGCGAAATCACGTGCAATACCAACGAGCACCCAACGTACCAGATAGCTTCCAACCAACGTGCTTCCAACAAACCAACAAATCAAGATCACTGGAGAATCTACCCCCCCCCCCCCCCCCCCGACTGTCGTGAAACCACCCTTTCACACAGAAGGCTGCCCACACGTGTTCGGCCAGTCGTGCTCTGCCACCTGTCTTTCCCCTTTTGACGGTTCCTGTCACAGGCTTCGGATTTGGTTCCCTCTCAATTGGGGGTTAAGCGTCGTACCGTCGGATTGCAAGAACACTTGTGATACAGTAGTTGTCCGGAGCCAACACGTGGACGCAGATGAGGCCCGTCAAAAAGTCCTTATCGGCTTATGAATGCTTATTAAAACAACCCCACCCCCCCCCCCCCCCTACCACTACTACTAACTACTAACTACTACTACTACTACTACTACTAGTCACGTGACTACTACTACTACTACTACTACTACTACTACTACTACTACTACTACTACTACTACTACTACTACTACTACTACTACTACTAACTCTCTCTCTCTCTCTCTCTCTCTCTCTCTCTCTCTCTCTCTCTCTCGCTTGCTCACTTGCCTCGACACTAGAAATGTTTCCGGCTCAACTATGCACAACCCACGAGGGTAATGCACGCCGGCGGTCCTCTACTGCACATTCCGAGACTCCCGTGCTTCCCGTATGATTACCTGATCAACTCAATGCTTTAATACTCGCGGTGCTACGTTCACGACCGGATGGAGTCTCTTATGTTCTGTATCATAGTAATATTATGTGTTTTGTGTTGTCTTTTGTCTACGTTTTTTGCCCCAGACTGAGTGCCGTGACAACGATATCAGCACGCTCAATACACCTTCTTCCTCTCCAACGCCTACGTGACAGGACCGTCGAGTTGTGAATTAAGGAGGACCAGCTCCTTGCAACTTCTGAATCTCGCTCCTACTCTAGCCGTCTACCTGTCTAACCGATCAATACTGCCAACCTATTTCCCACCACCCACGTCTCTTTTTACGTATGAACAGTTCTTTAGCTATTGCCATTTTTCTGGTTCGTATTATCAATATTCTCTAACTAAAATGCGAAGACCGCATATTCTCGCTATGAAGGGAGGACGGTGGGGAGTGCACAGCACGTAGCGCTTAAAAACACCCCTGGCTACACGTCACAGATCATAGTGACATTGTCGTCCTGGCCAACCCTGAGCGAACGAGGAATAGGTACATTATAGGAGTGGATTCTTCCACATCCCAATATCGATCGTGTTTGAATTCCGCGGTAGTAGACAAGGCATACGATTGCCTTTCAATTCCGCGATAGTAAACAAGGCATACGATTGCCTTTCAATCTCGACTAAAGACATACGATTGTCTTTCTATGCAAGAAAGGGAGCGAGGGTCGTGCGAACGGTCCTTTGATCTTTCCGTATATTCGATTAAACATTCAGCTGGTTTATAAATTTTAAAAAAACAAAAAAACTAGTACGGGATAGTATAGACCGACACTAGGTCGGGGGGACGCCGATGAATGACTAGGGGCCGGATAAAGATGGAAATGGGAACAGGGGCAAGTATTTTATTCAAGCGGTGTGGGATAACTTTCAAGAATAGTTATTTATTATATATTGCTATCGATCTTCATGTCAAAACAAAAAAAATTATGAGTTTTTCGATTTTGTTTATTTTTTCGATTTTGTGTCATTTTTTCGATTTTGAGTAACTTTTTCGTTTTTGTGTCAAAAATTCAAATTTAACAGTAATATTTAGCTAAAATTTACGTTATTTTTGCCGCGGACGCATATAGCCTGGCAGTTAATTTCAAAAATTCAAAGTTACTTTCAACAAAAACCGTGAAACTTCACGAAAACTGAAATTCCAACGAAAATATAAAAACCCATTATTTTTTTGTCTTGAATGTCGATAGCAATATTTATTTAAAGATTTTGAGCAAGTGATTGCGGATACATGATTTTTCAGGCGGTGGATGGTGCAGAATCGTAGTATCATCGAATGGCCCAACTCGAAATTTGGCTAAGTATTAATAGGAAGTCATTGTTGACTACAAGTATGACGACTACCGTCACTCAGGTTCGTATTTGCATTCTATCCCGAGATCGATCGGCGGGGGCGTAAGTTCGACTCCTCGCGCGCACACAGGTAAGCGCGCTCGGGGGGAGAAGGAATTATGCCGGCCCACCGGTATATAATGGCAATACTTACCGTTCCGGTCTGTCGGTTATCCTTGGTCTGGAGATTACGGAGTCCCTACTTCAAGTTAGGTATTCCTCATTAATATCGTTAGAACAGTTATCTATTGTTAAATATCCTACTATCGCAACAGCAATCACTCTCTTAAGTCAGCTATAATAAGGTCTTAATAGCCTCCATCGGGTCATTTTCAGTAGTTCAAGTTCATTTCATTACTTACGTCCGCGCGTAAAAGTCAACCATCAGCAATCATGACTCGGATTTCTTGCGGATGAAGCGCATGGCTTGGTTTATTAAAAAGCCATTGAAAAAAACTTTATTAATAATAACTTAGTAGAAAGCCCCCCCAAATTAAGCCACTGTCACCGCTCCAGCCGCAAAAAAAGAGAGAGCGAGAGAGAGAGAGAGAGAGAGAGAGAGAGAGAGAGAGAGAAAAGAAGGAGAAGAAGAAGAAGAAGAAGAAGAAGAAGAAGAAGCAGAAGAAGAAGAAGAAGTGGCAAGTATTGTATCATTAAAAGTTGATCTGTGAAAAAAAAAAAGAAGAAAAAAGAAGAAAGAAGAAGAAGAAGAAGAAGAAGAAGAAGCAGAAAAAGAAGGAGAAGAAGGAGAAGGAAAAGAAGAAGAAGAAGAAGAAGAAGAAGAAGAAGAAGAAGAAGAAGAAGAAGAAGAAGAAGATGATGATGATGAAAACAAAGCGTTTGAAGTTGTCGACTTTATGAACAATTACTACAAATAGTCTCAGTAGAAACTCTAGGAAGTCAGACTAGCATACGAGCATATTATTACGTGTATATTAATATTATTGCGGCCGGGACGTGCAGATGTCAAAGTCAACCACAGAATTCGAATGAATGATCAGATTTTGGATTAGTGTGTGTTAAGAATTTAAATTAGTATGATTTCACAGCTATATCAGTCCGCAAAATCAATGCAATTTTGACGAAAGCTTACTGTTAAAATGGACTAATTTGGATTCTGAACACTTATATAAATTCTGAAGATTAATTCAGACTCGGTGGTTGACTTTGGCATCTGAACGTTGGCAAGATGATAATATAGTTCATAATAATAAATATCAATACATGTAATCACTTTCAGATCGGTAGGATCGGAGCATGCAAGCATACATACATACATGCATGCGCAGTATAATGTTATGTATATAC
>WBZZ01002135.1:65000-67500 GCA_019918135.1 Paulinella micropora
ATCATTATTTATATATATACATATATATATATATACCACTTGTAAATGTGTAAAAACAGAGGTTATGGAAGTTTTCCTGTGTTTGCGATGAACCAAAACGCACAATTTCCTTACTACTACTACTACTACCACTACTACTACTACTACTACTACTACTACTATTATTATTATTATTATTATTATTATTATTATTATTATTATTATTATTATTATTATTATTATTATTATTATTAGGGAGTACATAGGCCATCGGTCCCTTTCCATGGGCTGATTGGTATAAAGCTCCTAGAGAAATGTTCAATGCCGTCACTTCCTTTATTCCACCGATTTGTGTGGAGACTTTCCTTATGGAATGGAGGACTGGATGCACATGGCATTTTGGCTCAGCAATTGGCAGACGATACATACATACATACATACATACATATTATTATTATTATTATGATTATTATGATTATGATTATTATTATTATTAATATTATTATTATTATTATTATTATTATTATTATTATTATTATTATTATTGTTACTATTATTATTATTATTATTATTATTATTATTATTATTATTATTATTATTATCATTATTATCATTATTACTATTATTATTATTATTATTATTATTATTATTATTATTATTATCATTATTATCCGCATATGCTGGTTGATAGCCCAGGACCCAGCAGACACCAGATTGTTTTGGGTGGGGTTTCGAGGCAGCTCTAGCAACCGCGCTTGGTGTATGCACTTGCACATTCGGTGACGTCTTGCAAGAGGTTGCTGGGACTGCGGAATAACCTCGGCTTAGTGCAGTCTTGCCCTCAGGAGCTCCATCGGTGGCCCCGATCATCAGGCAGAGGCTGACACGGGGGGGTGGAGGACCTCGAACAAGGGTATTGGAGGCTTATGTCCGTTGAGGATATGCCATTAGCTGCATTAGTACGCCTCAGATATAGTAAATCTGCCTTGGAGTGTTGACTGTGACATATTTGAGGGAAATCCCGATGAAAAAACCTAGTCACACTTGCTAAACAGAGTTCCAGCCCAATGGCCTCAAGGCGTTAAACTGTGACGCCAACTCATAACCCTTTGGTGGTAGATGCTGGGGAGGAGGGTCGTTGCGCGCGTAAAAGATCTTAAACTCCGCATATGCTGGTTGATAGCCCAGGACCCAGCAGACACCAGATTGTTATGGGTGGGGTTTCGAGGCAGCTCTAGCAACCGCGCTTGGTGTATGCACTTGCACATTCGGTGACGTCTTGCAAGAGGTTGCTGGGACTGCGGAATAACCTCGGCTTAGTGCAGTCTTGCCCTCAGGAGCTCCATCGGTGGCCCCGATCATCAGGCGAGAGACTGACACGGGGGGTGGAGGACCTCGAACAAGGGTATTGGAGGCTTATGTCCGTTGAGGATATGCCATTAGCTGCATCAGTACGCCTCAGATATAGTATTATTATTATTATTATTATTATTAATAATAATAATAATAATATTATTACTATTATTATTATTATTATTATTATTATTATTATTATTATTATTATTATCATTATTATTATCATTATATTATTATCATTATCATTATCATTATGATCATTATCATCATTATCATTATTATTATTATTATTATTATGGAGGGGTGCACAGTATGGCACCCCACGGGAAGAGGAGGTGGTTGGGCCTCTTCCCACTGGTTTCGAGGCTATGTCGTTGTGTTGGCTCCGAGGCTATGTTGTTGTTGTGTTGGTTCCGAGGCTCTGTTGTTGTGTGGGTTCCGAGGCTATGTCGATGTGGGTTCCGAGGCTATGTTGTTGTGTTGGTTCCGAGGCCATGTCGTTGTGTTGTTTTTTATAAGACATACACCACGTGGGATCAAAGGGGTATTTACATTCCGCGATCTAGGGGTGGTGACGGGTTTCGAGGCGTCCCAGATACTTACCACAAAACGTCCTCATGCGCTGGCAGACCGCATGAAATGTCTGCTAACCCTGTGAGTAACTCCATGCGGGACCTACCCAGTCTCGTGGAGCTCTCACGCGGGGAAGATCAATCATTTGTAGTTGATTTCCTGTAAGGTACCCGACACTGTGCGGGTAATAGGGACTTCCTTTTGGGGCCTTCTATGCAGGATGGTTAGAGTCACTCTTCCCTCCCCAACATACTCACTGTAGTCCCTGTTGGGTCGAGGGATGGAGGCGCATGGCCCTCGGGCTCAGCCATGACAGATCAATATATATTATTATTATTATTATTATCAATCGTATTATTATTATTATTATCATGATTGTCATGATTACCATCATCATCATTACTATAATTATTATTATTACATTTTTCCAGTTTCGAGTTCTGACATGATATCTTCTAGTATATCGCACAATCCTGACCCAAAATAGTATATTATGCGGCTAACCACAAATTTGACGTGTTTTGCGGGCGAGCCCGCAAAACACGTCAAATTTGGCGCGCCGCATATGTAGTTTTATCGGTAACCTGACCAC
>WBZZ01002135.1:97500-101236 GCA_019918135.1 Paulinella micropora
CCATCGATTTGCGCCATGGCTATGCCGACGATTATATGGGACCTTTCTACAACGTTTGGATCGGCGTTTCGTGGGACTCTATACCCCCGTGAGGGCTTTCTTCTCTTGTTGGTTAGGTAGTTTTTTCCTCTTCTGCTATCTGTCTTTCTCCTCTATCCCTGTCTCTTCTTATCTTTCCTCGATGTTTTTATACCTGCTAACATATTTTCACGTAATTTTTCACTGTGATTTTTCTCTTTCCTGATATTATTATATCTATTATTATATTACTATATTATTATTATTGTTATATTGATTTATCTTTTTCTTATTATTATTTATCGTTACTATCTCGTGTCGAACTTATTTTCTATGTTTTTTCAAATTGTTTTTCCCGTTAACATTTACTACTCCCTCGTTTTTTTCTTGTTTTTTTTCCTTTTTCACGCGTTTTACGTATACTTTCCAACAACCCATTTTAAGTGGAACCGGCCGGGCCGGTGTCTGACTTAGTGGAAAAGTTTTTAGCTGACGGCATACGATTGCCATTTTCTCTACGTTGTTCTCACATCACAACCGCTTCTCGGAAGCGTGCACAGCAATTCTCGCAACGCAAAAGGCAAACGATTGACTTCTAGCAAGAAAGTGAACGAGGGTCGAACGATCGGTCCTTTGATCTTTCACGTCTTCTGAGTAAACATTTGGTTATTAATATTAAATAAAATTTACCCTTAACCCGGCGAGCGCAAAAATATTGTAGTATTACTAATAATATAATATTATTAAAAGACCTGTTACAGCCTATGATTACTCGTGAATCGCAGATGGTATAATTTTATTGCTTGTTACAATCCCCGAAGATAGCTCAATAAAAAGTCGGTAATACAACCAGACACAAATCCCCAAAAGAGAATGATGTCTCGTTATATTAGCTCAGTGAAGCCGAAAAGAAAACTGCAACAGACCAAGGTTAAAATGGCATTAGGTCAAATCCGGCCAAACGATATTGAAAATAATGGGAAAAAAACTAGGTGCACCTGACACCAGAAAAAAAATACTTTTTACCGGCTATCCGGGGGGTGATGCCTACAGTACACCTTCCCGTTTTTATGACGGAAATATGCAATATTTTTGTCATATAATTGCTGATTTCTTTTCTGCACAAACGCTACGGGGTGTCGCAACTAAATGCATTAACCCACGGATAGACGGTGCAGTGGATATATAAAACGCGACACGAGTCAACTATAAATCTCCAGCCTCGTTTTTGTAAATAAAAACTCCTCCTTCCACACTTGTTGTCCCCCCCGTAACTTAATTCTGAGGCAGTATGTCAAGAACAAATAGTATTACTATTGCAATAAAAGCAGCGTTATAATTTTTCTCCTTCTCCAAAAACACTTCCGATCAGTAAATACATTGTCTTTTAATAACATACCCTTGTATTCAATCGGTTACCTTAATACAGTACTAGGGGGCCAGACCTAATAACTATATCCAAAGCCGGAGTGAGTGAGCCCGACCATGCGATATGCCGACACAAGTAGAGACGGATCGTGCTGGTATGACGATATTAAGTATATCCAAAGAAAAAAATTTAATATGTCTACTATGATAACATTTCTTGAGAACATCACCCTGGATACTTGAAGCAGGGTCGTACCAGGAACACCATCGCTAAACTCACAAGCGATCCCCTTATACGGTGTCGTATCCATTTGCCGATTGACACTCGCACTCATATGTTGCGATAAAAATGCCAAGTAACAACAATGGTATTAAAACATTTTAATAAGACATGATCTGACATGGGCACTATGAGATTAATCCACATGCAGCTTTCAATGTCCGACGCGTGATAAAAGAAAAAAATGTCACTTACTGCCTTCGTCGCCTTGCGCGAACCCCTTTGCCAGGTGGCGGGCCGCCAACAAAAGTCAAGTCAAACTTCGACTCCTCCAGAATGTCCCATATTCTGTTAGGGATGGCGCCCAAAGATAAGTCAAAAGGAATATCAAGCACTCCTCTAGGCAGTGACTGAATAGTCCACGCAGTGTGGTCTTTGTCTCGAAGGGTAATAGTATCATCCCATGTCTCGAGATTTTTCGCGTCTTTGTACACCGGTAAATATTGTCTAGCTTTTGGATCCTCAACAGGGTCCATGCTTCTCCAAAAATGGAGTACCGGTTGTATTGTTTTTGCTGCTAAGGATCTCTTCGATGTCCGTGCTGCCCGTGTAGTCTGCGGGACCGCCACAGCTCGCATGAGATAAAGATCTGAGAGAGTGTCATCGGCAACATGAGATTCTGCCGGTCTCAACAAATAAAAAGCGTCTCGGACCCACTTGATGGCCGCAATCGCCTCTCCTTCCTTCCATCGCACATGTCGAATGTCCACATTACCCGCGTCGGGTTAGTGTCCTTCTCCCCTCCTTCTCCATGGACATCTGTCGCTCGCGTCGATCTCGCCACCTTCCTCGGTTGGTCGAAGATGAGATCGTTTTGCGCTCTCCTCCTCTGCGCCTCCGTGAACTTCTCCTTCGTACCGCCGCGGACTATGGGGGCTTTAGACTGAGTCCCCGCCGCGCTTTTGCGGTTTGAGTCTTCCTTACTCTCCTTCTCGGTCTCCTCCTTCTCCGTGACCGGTGCCCGATAGGCATTCTCCTCCTCTAAGGTATCCTCCTTCTGTATAGGCGGTACCTCTTTGAAGTCCTCCTTCATCCGTTTCAACGCCTCCTCAACGGATTCATCCTCAAGTAAGAAGGGGTCATAATTGATCAGCCTTCGAACATTCACAATCTGCACCTTCCCTCTACCCCTGATCGTATAATTCAGAGGTCCCATCTGTTCCATGACCTGGTATGGTCCTTTCCAGTGGGTAAACAGCTTAGAGCTAACCCCCTTAGGGACTTGAGGATGGTACAAGAGTACAATATCCCCAACCTGGTGCGTCAGTCTTTCTGCGCTCCGCCTCCCTGTGCGCCGCAACTATTTGTTCTGCCTCCATCTTCGCTCTTAGTCTCATCTCGAACAACTCATCCTCATCTGCCCAAGTGTCTTTTGGATGCAGAAGTGAGGTTGGGATATTAGGCTCTCGGCCGTAAACCAATTGATATGGCGAGACTGAGCTCCTGGCTCCTCCTAATGCCGATGAGGGTAGACAGTTCATTGCAAAGGCAAATGAAGGTGCTGCCTCCACCCAGGCTCTCTGATTCTCCTTCTTCATACAGTACATCTTAAGCGAGGCTTTGAGAGGTCTATGTACCCGCTCGATCTTGCCATTCGCTCTCGGGTTATAGGCAGTAACATATTGCCATTTCATCCCGTAGTACTTAGATAGTCTGTCGATGACTTCATTATTAAAGTCAGAACCTCGATCAGAACATATCTTTCTAGGCACTCCGATCTGCGAGACGATCCTATCGATCAGAGCGTCCTTAACAGGAACAACCCAGACATAATTGGTGGCTCGATCTATTGCGGTAAGAAGGTATCTGTACCCTTCTGCCGATTCGGGGAAAGGTCCCACATGATCGATGTGTAAAAATTCAAACATCCCGGCGTGTAACGGGAATGTACCGATCAGGCCAAAGTTCGCCTTCAGCGGTGTCTTTGTGGTTTTGCATGGGATGCATGCGTCCACTTCCCTGTCTAGCTCCTCCTTCATCCCTTTCCACCAAAATCGCCTCGCTATGAACCAATGAGTTCTTTGTCGACCCGGATGTGCCAGTAAGGGGCAGTTATGGGCTGCGACATAT